>ML425404.1:0-12193 GCA_005239525.1 Nicotiana knightiana
TGTGGGGGTGTATGCTGTGAGTGGGGTGGTGGATTTATTTTATTTTCCGTTTTTTTATTTTTTATTTTTTTATTTTTTTATTTTTTATTTTTTATTTAATTTTCTTAAATAACCTATTAAGAGTAAGATAAAATTTAAAATATTAAGATTAGATATAACATTAGTATTTATAGCAAAAAATAGTATAGAATTTGAGTGTGGTCAAAAAATAGTTGTTCACAGTTTCAAATATTAATTCTTTTCTTTATTCCATTAAAAATTCAACAAAATAATTTCTTTCGAAAATTGATGTATAAGGCTTGGGACCTCGGAATTCAATTCGGGGCATACGTCCAAGTCCCATATTTTACTGCGGACCTCTCGGAATCGTTGGAATACAGATTTGGGTATGTTTACTCAAAATGTTGACTCTAGTCAACTAAAACCAACTTAAATTCTAAATTTTTTTTTCACATTAAAGCTTTCCGGCTTCACGACCGGACTGCGCACGTAAATTGAAGTAGTTAAATTTAATCTTTTTGTGGCTAATAAGCCTAGAACGGAGTCTTAATTTATAAAATGACCCCTTGGGTCATCACAGTATCTTGCCTAACGTTGTTTGGGGGAACTAGGGATTAGTTTGTTTGCACTATTTGAGCTACGTGAAAGTGTACACGAGGTGACGAGGGCATGACTTATATGTGGAAATTTGACCTTTTAGAATCTTAGGTTCTTAAATACATCAAAATGAAGTTGTCTTATCATGTTAAATCCTCCATTGCTAAATTTACCTTTACGTGTTTTATTTGAAGTTGATTGATTCATGTTCTATCCTTGTTGCCAAATATGTTTTTATATGAATTAATTGAAGTTGTTACCTATTTTAGCCATGTGTTTTATCCATAGTTGATTAGCTTTAATTGAAGTTATTGTTGTCTCTTCCATTGTTGACTTATCCTTATTTGAAGTCATTGTTACATGTTATCCCTATTATCGTTGAGTTGTAATTATTTATAAACATTGTTACATGTTATCCCCCTCATCATTGGGTCATTTTTATTTGGAATTATTGTTACATACTATCTCTCTCATTCTTGTGTTATTGTTAAAACTATTATTACTTGTCATGTCTTTCATTGTGAGCTTGTTCTTCCATTTCTTTGTATTTCGTAATTCTTGTGTTTATTTATTTGTCGTACTCTCGTGTTATTGTTGTTGTTGTTGCACTCAGTGTTGTTGAGCCGAGGGCTATGTGTGCTTGTGTTATTGGAATTGTTTTGAGGAAATACTGTGGCATCCAGGCACATGTGGTGCGAGTTGTTATATAGTGTTGTTATGTTTTGGCATACATGATACTGTTGAGAGGATTATCGAGGTTTTCGCACGTGAGTTATCCGTGCTATTATTATTATTATTATTGATATTTGCACATGCGTGACTATATATATGTGGGTTTGCGCATTGGTGAGACAAAGCGAGAATATTATTATGCGTGTGCGGCGAGACAAGACGAGCATTTGCTTTATTGTTGCGCACGTGGCGAGACAAGAAGGGCTATGTAGGAGATGATTTGTGATGACTTGTGATGGCCTAGGGGCATTGTTATTGATAATATTTGTGAAGTGGTGTTACTACTTTGTGTGAGTCATGCATTTTATGTTTTGTTGTGCTGTTTCCTATGTACCATTTATTGTCTCTGATCTTACTTGTTGACTCGAGTTGTGATAGAACACTTGCACAATCATACATCGTAGTTAGTCACTCATACTAGTCCGAGAAGATGAACCTTGATGCTTATTGATCATTTACATGTATTCTTGCACTACTTGCCTTCTGTGCGTGAGTTGTAATATTGGCACGTGAGTTGTGCGTGCGAATATGAGATATTTCTGTTATTGGCATGTGAGTTGTCGGTGAGGTTGTGAGATATTGTTACTGCTAGCACGTGAGTTGTCCGTGCAGATATGAGGTATTGTCACTCTCTTAGCACGTGAATAGTCCATGCGGATATGAGGTATTATGGTATTGGCACATGAGTTGTCCGTACGATTGTGATTTGTAATATGGGCACAAGATGCCAAGTGATTAGGGTTCGTGATTTGGGACCCACGAATTGTGGTGATAAGGTGTGGTGCCTCAGGAAAGTTCTTGTATAAATCTTGTCTGACAATGGTTGTTTATTTGGTTGTTACCTGTTTTTCCTTACTTGGTTTCACCGGGCCTTGTCTGTAATCAGCTTATTCTACGACATTATTACATGTTTGCTCCTTGTTGCTTATAATTTTTCTATTGCAAGTATTGTTGTCGTTTCACCATGCTTAGCTTTATATTGATATTGTTTCTTGTTAGTTTCACGTTCATACTTGTACATGTTATTATGTCTAGTAGGTGTCTTGGCCGTTCCTCGTCACTACTCCACCGAGGTTAGTTTTGATACGTACTGGGTACTGTTGTAGTGTACTCATGCTATATTTTTTGCTCATTTTTGTGCAGATCCAGGTACTTCGGAGTTTGTTAATCAATAGCTAGTTGATTGGGCATTGGTGTGGAACTCAATGTATATCTGCCGTCGTGTTTGCAGGTCTTAGAGTCACCTTTTGAAATTTTATTTTGAACTATTTACTCTATTCCGAAACAGTTGTATTTAGATATTTTCTAGTGAATTAAGCAGATCTTATGACTTGTACTACCGGTTTTTGGATATTGTATAATGTTGGGATTGTTGGTTTTATATAGAAATATATGGTTTTTGCTTAATAATTGTTTTGGTTAAATTCTGTAATTTAATTCATTAAGTGTTAGGCTTACCTAGTCTTAGAGACTAGATGTCATCACGACATTCTATGGAGGGAAATTGGGGTCGTGACACCTGTAAAGCGTTATCTTAGGTTAAAAAGTGTGGTCTTTGATCAACAGAGGCGGATCCAGGATTTAAATCCTATGGGTTCAACTTTTGAAGTTTAGCATTGTACCTATTAATTTAAAGTTATGGGTTCATATCTGCTATTTTACAATTTTAATGAATTTTTACATATAAATTTTTACTTCGCGTCAAAAGTTATGGGTTCAATTAAACCCGTCGATAATGCACTACATCTGCCCCTGTTGATCAAAGAAGATTTAACTAGACTAGCAGCCCATATTACATATAAACTCAAAATAAACATATTCTCTCTTTGTAAACCATTTTAACCACTGTTTCTATTTTGTTTAGTTTTTTTAGCCACTTAATTACATATGCAAAATTATAGGGATCTTAAATTTAAATTATATAAATTGAGGGATTATAGGAAGATTCTGTAAATATACGTACCCATCCAAAAAAAAAAGTCTCCAACCAATTTATATATCTCTTTAACTTATCTCTTACGTTCTATATCTCTCAGTGAAAATTAACTGGTTTTCTCTCTCTGCCTTCTTGCACTATCTTTCTTTATGAAATAAAGTTTTACTTGGTGATCATGGTGAAACGACCTTTGCTCTTTTTGTTTCAAAGAAAACGCAGAGTAAACAAATACAGAATACAGTGAATAAATGCAACCCGTTGGATCTTATGGATGATGATTTTGAGTCAGATTTTGAGGATTCCAATGTGAATATGAAACACGCAACTCCAAAATCAGTCGGAAAAAGGTGTTCAACTTCTACTAATTCAATGATCAGGTCCAAATCTGGTGATGGAGTCGCGGAAGATCCTAAGAATACCGAAGATGTTTATAGAACAGAGAAGCACATAGGTCATAATACTTCTTTGGTTGTGCAATCAAAAAAGAGAAGGGCAGATAAGGGGAAAAAACGTCAATGTCCTAGTTCGTCGAAATTGAAGGTATTATATTCATAGCAATGTAGGATATGACTGTTGATAACGATTTTTGCTGCAACATTTTGTTATATACATGAATTATACACTCTGCAACTTTATATTATATACATGAATTATACAGTATTCAATTTTATACATACATTATTAATTTGTGATTGTTAATTAACTTATTTTTATTTTTATTCAGCTTTGAGATTTTTATATTTCTCATGAGGATCATTTTCATGTCAGAGTAAGTTCACATACGAATGTGAAAGCTGTTGAGTTTTTGAAAGAAAAATTGACGGATATGCAGTTAAATATGTTTCGTAGAACATGTTTTGGGCAATTTTTAGATCTTTCTGAAGTTGTCATTCAAAACCAGTTGATTCACTCATTACTGTTGCGAGAGGTTGTATCAGGTAGAAGTGAAGAGATTTGGGTCAAAGTTGGCAGGACTAAGTTGCGATTTGGGCTTATGGAGTTGGGTCTCATGACTGGTTTGAAGTGTAATGGAAATGACCTTATGGACTATGTAATCAGTTTCATTTATTTGTGTATAGCCATTGTACAAAAAAATATCATAATCTGATAGAAAGTTCTAAGAGAAATAAAAACTAACTTGTTGCATCCTGTGTACATGCCGTAATCACTGTTCCCCTGTATGTTGATTTTAGAAAGCTACCATCAACGACCACAATTGGTCTACAACAATACCAACCCCTTATAGAAGGGTACAATGCTACATACACGTACATGAAGCATCCGTCCTCTGATTTATGTAGCTTAGTCACTGATCCCGGATTTGTGCGCTTCAACATATACAAGTAGCTTGGTATCTTCCCATACGCATTAGCAAGATTTCCTCTAACTATTTGAAGCGCCTTTTCCTTAGACCTCCATGCCGTCATGTAGTTCAAGTCAACACCATAAGTTTTTTTCATATCCCGAATTATGTCTCCTGGAGTGTATACCGATTTTAGACTTTCAAATTTATCTGCAATCAGCTTACCAATGGCCAATGAATTGACTCGACGCATTGATATCAGTCTTTCCTCCGGTGGGCAAGTGTGCTCATCATGAAACTTTCTGACTATAAAAAGTCTTGATGTATTCAAGCTTGAAGACTTAAAACACCATGCACAGTTGCTTTCGATGCATACAAGTGAATACCTGTTGATGTTCATGTTTAGCACACACAAATTAAACACTAAGAATATAATTTTTTATTTAAATGATAATTATATCTGATATGTACGACAATATCATTCACGCAACTACTATACATAGTTAAACACACATTATACATACAAACAAATGTAGTTATCGAACTCATTGTAAACTTAATAGTTCAGCTGTTGAGAGCTAACCATAATATGCTGGATTTATGCATAAATGAGTCTGCTTCATATATTTTACCATATACATTAGTATCATTTATACACCAAATATAGGCAATTAAACATACATTATACACTCATTATGTGTGATAATGAACTTTATACATAATTATACATGAATTAAACAAAGAATATATATAAATTATATATGGTGTGGAATTATATAAAACTATAAATCATACATGTGTTGAATAATATAAAGCTACAAAGTTACATATGCAAACAAACCTGGTTGCAGATGATCTTTTCAAATTAAATTGAAAATTTTCTCGCATCGCGTGGTTCTTCAAGGCACTCATCAGTATTTCTTTGTCCTTGTAAATTTGATTTTCTGCAATTTGTTCATGTAATGGGCTGTAAATTACAGTAATCTGATCTATTTGTGTACCTTCATAGTCTTCCCCATTTCCTGTAGTTAGCATTTCAATGGTATGCGGTACATCTAAATCATGTATAATCTCATCACATCCATCATACAATGGTTTGGAGCAACTACCAGAATTTAGATTCTCCTTCAATGCAATACACAATGGGTATTGAGTGACGTCGGAGTTCAATTTTATCAAGTTGAGGTAAAATTGAAGGCTCATATCAATGTCTATGCCCTTCGGTGGATATCTATCCTTTAAGGAGTATTTCAGTTCCACAGAAAAATTTTGGTCAATTTTGAGTTGATTGTTGATTTCATCAACAAATTCTGAAAACCTACAATCTGCTCGGACCAAAACTCCATAAACGTTAAAATTGCAAAACTTGTTTTCACTATCCCACTCACCATTATACTGAATCAAAACTTTAACAGGTTCCATGACAGGTTTGCAAGTAGATTTGCCGCTTCTGTTCCCCAATTTGTATCAATTTTCGATATGAATCGTGTAGATAATGTCCGCTTATCCAGGTTGTTGGCATATCTTCTGTTGGAGTCGCCCACTGAATCCGTTCACTATCCATGTCGTCGTAATTGTAGGAACGTATATTTTATCCCTATTTTCTATTATTCAGGGATTTTGTGTTGTGTTTTTATCGAGGATTGCTTTATTTGGCTAAAATATTTTAGGACTAGGTGTAGAAAACTATTTAGGGATAAGCAGAGTTGACAATATTAGTGGGCTGGCTTATAGTGTTATATAGAAATTTTACCAACATATAGTCCATAAATATTTTCATAGTAAAACATATTCATATATAAATTTTACAAAATCGATCTAACGTGAAAATTTTAACATAAATGTCAAACATTTATCATCCATAAAATCTTCATATAAGGACGTTTTGTAAATGAATTTGATCAAATCGATCTAACGTGGGAATTTTAATATAGATGTCAAAAATCATATTGAGTTTAAATGTTTGTATATATTATATTAGTATTGATATAGTAAATCCTATTGTATTATATCTTAACTAGTAACTGGAGTTATTCTCAAGCAAAAAGCATAATACATCGAATAGAGGTTGAAGCTCGTCGAAAATTTTCGTGGTCACATTTATTGATATTCCATGAAATAATTCTTCTTATGAATTATTTGGTGGAATATCAATAGACGAGACCTAGAAAATTCATTGAAAAAAGATACTATAGGTGATTGTCTAGAATAGTGCGAGCCTCATTTAATTATATGGTAAGAACCGTCATCCCATGAAAGCTGACATTCAAAACGATTAATGTTGTAAGGTTAACTTTTATAAAGAGTTTTATGGATATGTAAAGAATCTACATATAAATATAAAGTTTGGGCTTAAGAGAGCCTATGTGGCACCTCTCTTATGCTTTTCTAAGGATTTTCTAAAGTTTGCTTCAATTTTGGAGCAAGAATACACGATGTTTCATCGGTATTGTAGTTTATTCAAAGCGATTTTATCCGTCATTGTTGAGCTTATGTATATACATCCATGAATGAATATGTTACTCCATCAATATTATAGTTAGTCCATAATGTTTTGTGGCCTGTTATTGTTGAGTTTATTTATATTCATCCTCATTTCTATGTTTTGCTACGTCTTACCAGAAGCCAAGCAAGTTTCTTGAAAATCTTCCAACGATTTAGGTAAGAAGATTTTGTGCATTTTTCTTGCTTTATTATCTTTTGGCTGTTCAAAATTAACAAACTTTTGTTTAGTATTTTCTTTAGTTTTTGTTGTAAATTTGATTATTATTGTGGAGAAAAGAAATTGTTCTTGAATATTTTCTCATTTGATTTTTTGGTCGTTGTCATCTAAAGTTATGATTTGCTATAATAAGCCTTTCCAAATTTAGTTATTGATGTAAAGTTATGATTTGCTAAGAGCTTCCTCTGTTTAGTTATTAGGAATTTAGTTTCTCCAAAGTACTTTATATGTTGATGTTATGCTTACGTTATCTTCTAGAAAGAAAAAAATAGTAAAGATATCTTAATTTTTGGTTATTTAAGATTGACGAATTAGAACTTTAGCATTTTATACTTAAATTGGTATTATTACATTGTTATTCACATATCTTTTTGTTTTCCATATATTCTGATATAGCTTTACTCCTCTACGAGGCTTTCAACTCTATCAAAGCTATTCAAGATTAAATTTAGGAACTTGGGTATAGGACAAACACTTCTCATCATGACAATCCTTTTGAATCACAGAAATATTCGAAGAAAATTGATGTACAAAATGCAAAGATATATTTTCTCCTTATACATATATTTTCTTTTTTATAAGATCTTTTTTATCACCTAAATTTACAAAATAAAACGTCTTACTGGATCAATGAACTAGTTTTAATATTGAAGTTGAAACTCTCCGTATAGAACTTGATATCTTAATTTGAAAATAGAGTACAAAATCCTCTATTCTTGAATTTAATAGATTATAAACATATATATTAGTTAAAAAGGCTTGGAAAATAAAACTTAAATAGGCAACTATATTTTTGACAACGCCTTTGCATTTAAAACCCATGTTTTGCTTCATTTTCAAAAATCTCAAACTAATAGAGTATCGAAAATTAGGAAACAACAATTCACTCTACATATTGAGCTTAAAAAGTAATATGTATGTAGAAATTAAAGATTCTATAATCACCATGTTTCCCATTAAAATTCATCTCAAGCCAACATTATACAAAATAAGAAAAATCTTTATATTTTTTTCTTAACTATCCTTCGACATTAGAAGAATAGAACTTGAAAATATTGATCACAAATCAGCAAACAAACTTGTCAATGTTTCTTCTTAGGGCTTAATGTTCTGGAAGTGGAAGATATCTCCTTAAATGCCGATGGGCAGAATTCACTTACTTTACATTTTGCACACCGAGGTCTCAGAGGAGTACATATGGTCTGTCCAAAGCCTACCTGTAAAGGCCATAGCCACAAAAAATAACCAGATGTAGAGTGTAAATTATGGTTTCATGATTCATCTTAACGCAATAGCTTTGTGACTTGGATCACGTAATTCACTAAATAAGTACAAATAATTGATTCAAATGAACTGTAGTAGAATTTGGAAGTCGAACTCAAAAAGTTTCAAATCGTGGATCCGCCTATAAGAGAGAGGAGAGAATGCATCTTCAGCTGACATGTCCTTACTTTGGCAAAGTTAGTATTTGAAAATACCAAAGAAGCGATAAGCAAACTTTCATATTGAGTTTGAAATGGAACTGATTGGACAAAGGTGACAATTAACATGTACTTGAGCTACAACAGTAAGGACCAAAAGACATCAGATAAAGAATGATGCAGAGACGTACCAACAGCAAATTAATGGAAACCCATTCTTCTTTAGGAAGCCACTGCTGCAAGGAGACTCTAGTCTCTTCGGGTGATCTAGTTCCCTGACAGAGTCAAACAAGAATTGAGTGCTTTGAGTACTTCCCTAAAAAATTTATAGTCTCAATCTAAATATATCGTTATTATGAATTACTCGCATCAGACTCAGTTGGGATGTTTGAAATCAGAAAGAGCTGTTAAATATATACTAAAAAGTAAAGAAACCTACACCAAAATATGGTTCTAGACAAAAGATATCCAATATTCTATACAAATCGGGATCTCATCAGTACACAAAAAAGAAGATAGACACAAGAGGTCTATTTTTCAACTTTATAAAGTCATTATCAAATCCGTCAAATGCTCTCTTATTTCTCTTTTCATAACTCACACAAAGGCTAATAGAGCAACATCCTATGCCCTCGGTCATCTCTTTCTTCTTCTGAAAGCCCAACTAAACAACACGTCTGCTGTACTTGGCATCACTCACTGTATTTCCAGCCAATCCAGACTACCAACCAAAATTCACAGCCACCTAACAATGTAATAGGAAATGGTCTACGTCTCACCAAACATCTGCACATGAAGCACCAGCTAACATGATCATCCTCCTCTTTCTCAACTCTCAAGTTCTTCGTTGTCAGTATCATTCCCCTTTGCTGCCAACCACACGAAGAAACACATGTTCCTGGGTGCCGTGCGAACCCAAGTAGAAAGGTATGGGAAAGTCAACTCCTCCCTAAATAACTGACTCTTGAAATAAGACTTAATTGTAAATAAGCCGTCCCTATTCTGTTTCTATCTCCATAAATCCAATGTAACATATGGTACCCTCTGTATATACAGAAAATCAACCAAGTACTGAAATTCATCCATCTCCTGATCCTAGAGGTTCTTCATAAATCTCAAATCTGTGGTAACTAATAATTTTGACCATCTAACTTGGTGATGGAAGTTCACACAAGTTGCAGTGCCACAATCTTCTAACTAGTCGTGCCTTCTCCTATTCAGTCAGAGGGCTAATCTGTTTGGCCAAACAATCTTTTTTTCTTTAATCTTGCAAATTCAAGTTGATCCAAGGATCTTTCGATCTCGAACCGATCCCCTGGATTTTCTGGCTCCTCCCTTTGAGCGCAAATAAGACATTCTTTTCGTCGAGTGACTTCGTTCCTGGTCTTCCTATTCCCTTTGCTTTCAAAGCCGCTGCCCCTAAGGCCCAAGCCAATAGACTTCGTTCCTAGTCTACCTACATATGTTTTACACTTACCTTTCTAAAATGTCACTATAACTTTAGCAGGCTATAATTAAACTAGACAAAGAATTAGTTTAAAAAATTTGTGCACATATAACATAGCGTATGCCCCCACTTTCTAGTTGCTCATTATAGCGGTGAAGCCTCGCCCTCGGCTAGAAGTAAGCATACCTGCTTTTTTCCAGGCTGCGAGACCCAACCAAGCCGATTACTAACGCGATGCACGTGGGTATCTACACAAATCCCTTCAACTTTGTTCCATGCCATAATCATAACCTAAAGGAAAAGCTATTTAAATAACTTAGGAATGTGCAGTGAAAGGAAAATGAGAGAAGCATAATTTCCTACCAGGTGAGCTATCTTGGGACCAACACCTGGAAGTAGAAGCAACTCGTCCACTGTACTAGGAATGTCTCCATCATATTTAGAGACACAAATCTCTGCGACTTGTTTAAGGTGCCGAGCCTTTCTTGTGTAAAATCCAACCTGATCAATAAAAGTTGTTAAGTAATTCTGCATGAGGGAAACTGACAAAAATTTAGTTGGGAGTTGGGACTAACGCAAATGCAATAATATCATAAACGGACATCATTGAGCATATACCGGGTATATCAAGCTCTTTATGGTGACTTCATCAGCTTTATCCATTGAGTCAGCACTCAGCAAACCATTTTCGAGGAGCCGCTGATTTGCTTCTGCAGATTCAGAGGACAACATTATATACCAATAGAAGCCAGAGAAGAATATCACAACCTCATAAAATTGTGGAACACTTCCAATGAAAAAAATTAAGGTTTGACTTCAAGTAATCATCTCATCAAAAGGTGCATGTGCGAGAGCAGCTCGAACTCATCTTTTTCTGTTAATCATATATCGATATTCTCCTAGTTATCCCATTTTGATAGAATTGTTCTTTTATGAAAAGTTATTCATGAGGATGAGTGCATAAGAAAATGGGGGTATCAAGGACAGAAGTCGTACAAAAGCAAGAAGTTTATTATACTCAGTAAAAGGATCTCACTACCTCATATAAATCTTTGCAATAAATGAAGTATAAGACCACAATTATCTTGATGACAAAATAAAAAGAATTTAGGTAGTAAGATGACAAAGAAATATCAGGATAACCTCTTTGACAGGAAGAGGAACAATTTTCCACATTAATCAGAAGATTGTATGGACACATACATTTCTAAAGGAAATGTACTTAGGAGGCATTCTTATGGAGGCCATGCGAGTATAACTTGTGCAGACACTAAAGAAATCTCTCATTGATTTGGATAACAAAAACTGGTAGCACATATCTGGATAGGTTATTAATTGCTTCAGAAGACACAACCTCTCATAAAGAGAACATGAATGTACTCCTACAAAGACATAGTCACGTTATTAATAAGCATCATATAGATGAAACCTACGACATTAGTAATCTCAACACTTGCCATGTGTAACATGACCCTTGGTCTGGCTTGATAACAATGAACCAACCAGAACAGCAAATCTTCTTTCCTGATGAGATTGTGAACAGAAAAAGTGAAGAAGAAAACAGTAATCAACATCAACCATCCACATCTATCCAGCAACTACAAAATAACTAAGTTGAAAAGATCAACATTGTATAACATCCTATTAGACGCGTTAAAATATTATACGTGCTTACTCATAAAAAAGGTAAAAGGACACTTTCGTTCTCAACTTATTCTTTTATACGAGTACTCGGTTCTAGATATCCTAACCAAGAAGACAACCACTAACCAAGCATCAGGTTTGCAAAGATGTATGCACCTTAGGTTGAAGAGAAGTCACTCCTTCATCCGGGTCAATGGAGTCCACAGGTGCATGTTCTGATGATCTCATTCTGCGTACCCCTTCAATGACCCTCTCCCAGTTGGCAGGAGGTTGTACTGCATCAAATTTGCCAAAATATTTAGTCTTACTAACTCTACGGAACCTATCCATAAGGTATGTTAAACCAGAGAACTCCTCAATAAACAAAAAAAAAAAAAAAAAAAAGGAAAGG
>ML425404.1:12292-25009 GCA_005239525.1 Nicotiana knightiana
AAAAAAAAAAAAAAAAAAAAAAAAAAAAAGGGAAAGGGAAGGTTGCAAATAAATAAGAGATCGAAGTCCTTTTTCTTTCAAATGGGTATAAAGACAATGTGCAAACTGGTAATACAGGAAAAGATGCTTTCAAAGAAGAAAAGAATCTTGAGGATAGTGAATGATTTATGCACATGAAACAAAATCTCAAGGCAAAAAAGAACAAAAAACAAAGAGGAGAAAGAGAGTGAAAAGGCAATATATCTACAACGGTCATGTAGTTCTCCATGAGGGATTTGGGTAAAACCACGCTATTTTGCTCATGCAGCCTCAGGTACAAGTAAGAAGTGACGCGCTTGTCTTGTCAAAACACGATATCACTTATAATCATCATATATAGAGTTCCCAGATGACATATATCTCTGCTTGTCAGCCACCAACATCTAATGCTCACTTCTATTTGTCATCCTTGGAATACAACTTATAAAAGAGATACCTTACCAGCTAAAAATCCACTCCCTCACCCTGCCCAAAACCCACCATGGAGAATTAGTCTAACCTCTGTGGTTTCTTAGACCTGAAGGAGGTCAATGGCCTAGTCTTTAACCATAAGGTGGTAATCGAAAGGCTTTATATTTGCCAGACAGAACATGAGTAGATAAATATGCATCGAACTATATGGAAGTAACATAACCAACAGCAGAATCAACCTTTCTATATGGAGAAATAGCTAACAAATTACTGTGCAAAGTTCCATATCATAAGAAAACTAGAAAAACAAAAAACAAGGAATCGCAAATTGACATGGTACTCACTTGACTGAGAATAAATATTGCCGCTTTTATTTGCAAAATCTTCAATTTCTGGATGCCTGACAAACTGCAACAAGTTAAAGAAAAACATGATTTTTTCCCCTCTCGCAACCTCAAGAACCAATGATCATATAGTATTTGATAACTAAAAATAGCTTGTGAAGTACATAGACAACAGAAAAATATCCTCTTCCACAAAATGGACTTCCCAATTTTTCTTGTTAAGCGTATAACAAGATCATCTTTGACTTAAACTTTGTAATAACTAATTCAATATATGTAATGTGCTTAATCACTCTCAGATAGGTGAATCAGATGTTTCGGAAGCAGAATCGGACAATCAAATTGGACTGAGAGTACAATTTCCAGTCCTCGGGGACAAGTACTTGGAGATATCATAACTTCTTTGTTCTAAAGTACAGACTGACTTGTATCAACGGAGGTTAAAGTTATCGCCACGAATATTCTACAGTTATATTACACACTAAATATTTCTCCTCAAATTTACAACCCTTTTGAGGGAATAAAAATTTACTCTTATCTATAACCAAACTGATTAACAATCAATCGAGGCAGTGAGTCCCTCGTATGAATACTCAATTAAATTGCACCCATTTCAAGAATTTCCAACAAGAGGGCCACTAGATGGTTAACTCACTTGATCTCTAGGCACAATAACGCACTCGCAAGAGTCAAGAGTACTCAGATGAACATTTACGAGTTTAAGTTCTATGTACTTACGTTATAAAAAATATTTACACATTCAGTCACTCAAAAAGGTAATAATTTAGGTTACTCTGTTTAATAACATTGATTTTTCACCTAGTATGAATGACAAATAACCAGTTACAACAGGTTAAATTACACTGATGGCGTAAAAAATTCATTACACTGTAAATATATATAACCTAAATTCTTTTTAACGCCTATTCTTGATCTACTTCAGAGTGGCTCCCGTTCAAGTTAAATTTTCTCTCACACAAAATTCACCAAAAACATGGAGAGAGCAAAAAAAAATACAAAACAGCATTATGAAGTAAAACCTTAACGATAAAAGAATTGATTATTATCATAAAGTAAGCATACGTTTTGATCAGGAGATTCTGTCTTAACCTCTTTGGCTATCATTTCCACTCTCCTTTTTCTCACTCTGTTCTTAGGTACAACACCACCAACTTCAGAACCTAAAATTAAACGATTACATAAATCCTTCATTCCAAAAAGATAAAAATCTCTTTTAAATTTACAAGGCAAAAAGAAACACAAAATTAAGCTGAAGTTTTGGTGCACCTGAGTTTTGTCGCATGGTGGAGAGACGTGTTTTTGGCATTTTGATTAAAGAGATGAAGAAATATTGAATTGGGAATGGAACTGTAGAGGTGAGATATGGAGTGCGTCGGAGAAGAGAGAGGGACATTTTTGGAGGGACTTTACTGGCCAGAGTTTAAGCCACGTCTCTATAACTTTGAAATGTTAACATTTTGGAACTTTCCCAGGTTGTTTGGCCGAGCTTCTCCGAGCCACGTCTGTAATAAGAAGCTATAAGTTATCTCGATACTAATTATTCTATCTTCTATAAAGTAATCGATGGACACCGAGGCCAAGTATGAACGACCTCGAGGTAATGTCATTATGATCCCATAACAGAAAGAGCAAGATTCCCGCAGTGTCACTGAGATTACGGCATAAAATCCGGAACGAATCCGTACTAGGCGGTTAGACAGCTGTCCAAATAAGATTCTTTATTAAGAATGGAAATGTACCTTATTTAGGGTTCCTCTACTATATAAAGGAGACTCCAATCATTTGTAAAGATCATCTAATCATTGGCAAATAATATACTATCCTACTTTTCTCGCTTATTGTTCATTAGAGCTGTCCATTAGCTTTATTGTTCTTCGTCCATCTCGAGGTCACTAAGATCGAGGTCGAAACTGCTTAAGTAACACTAGTTTGATTCACTTATTTCGTTCATTTATACTTCATACTTCTTGATTATTAATTGGTATTGAACTAAATCACATATCTTCAAAACCACAAATCAAATTTAATTATTACTCGTATTTTCGAGATAAACAGTTTGGCGCCCACCGTGGGGCTAAAGATAATAGTGATTATTTCAGTACTGATTCTCATAACACACGTTATTTTTACACTTTTTTCTTGTCAAGAACTTTTGATTCTCAGGATTAAACATGTCAAACTCGCAAAACGCACATGTTCATGAGAACGAAGGTCTTGGATTTCATGGGGAAAACAACAATATAGGGGTTGGTCTACCACCAATAAACCATGGGTAAGTGCCAAATGTGGAACCAGTTGATGTTAGTTCGCACATTTCTTTAAATGCAGATTTAGGCGCAGAACCGGGAGGAAGTGCACGCATGGAAGCCCGATCTGGGGGCCAAGGAACACAAGGTATAGGAGATGGGGGAGTCAGCCTCCAAGTGATATTCAAGATGCTGCAAGCTCAACAGATTGTCATCGCTCAACTTCAAAGTCAGAATAAAACACCGAACATAGCCGAATCAGAAAACACTCGGCGTGCTGAACCGGCGCCAGAGAGGTCAAACGAAAATGGCTCGGGGACTGACCCCACAATTATGAGGATGCTTGTTGACCTATGTCACTGCATAGTTTTGAAGTTTGACAATTGGCTGACTAGTTGAACCAGGTCCATCAGAGCACACATCCTGAACTAAATAGCTGGCACATGAACTGTATATGCTTAGGAGATGTTTGTGAATATGAAATATCAATGAACCAAGAGATTGTCTCCTAATGCGAAAAGGTTGCAAACTGATGAGTTGATTGAAGTCGAATTCAGCAAGGAAAGTAATAAAATAAAGGAAGTTGAGTTTGGTGTGAATTATGTTCACCTAGGTAGAGTTGGACTAGAATTGAAAGACAAGCTCAACAACTGACTCTATAAATACTTTATGTATTTCTGCTGGAATTCTACACGCACAAAAGCTGGAGTGAATCAAAGTCTGAAAGTAAAGTTTCTAGAGTTATTTTGCTAGCAGAATCATTGTGCGATCCAAAGTCTACAATTCAACTAGAAGAACCAGTTCCATCTGATTGATTATTGAGCCTAGTTGATTGTAGTATGAGTTATAATATAGTATCTGTCAGCTTTCATAGAAGTAATTGTAATAGGTACGTATTGTTCAAGTTAGAGTTAACTTGAGATGTGTAGAAATTAGCTAGGGGCTAGTTACTACAAAGGGATTAGAGTTAGTCCTAGGATTACAAAGAATATATTTTGTAAGTCCGTTTGGCTTAGAGTTTTAGTGAAGAGTTTGAGCAAATCTTACTGAGGAGTAGGTCGTGATTTTTTCACCTTTTGAGCTAGGTGTTTTCCACGTAAAAATCTCTGTATTTTTACTTTACTGATTTTTATTATTCCGCAACAGTAGTAGTTGGAACACCAAGAAGAACCAGGTTCTTCTACTGAGACAGCACTCGAAAATTGGGTACCACACAAAGTAACCTATCTTTCTTGTGTGGCATTGAAGTCTAAAACAACAATGCTCGAGGAACTCACCAAGAGAATCGAGTCCAGGGAGAAGAAGATTGAGGATAATGACAAAAAAATGGAGACTTATAACTCCCGTGTTGATCAAATACCGGGGGCACACCTGGTCTTAAAAGGATTGGATGCCAAAAAGTTCGCACAGAAGCCGTTCCCTCCGAGTGCGGCTCCGAAGCCCATCCCAAAGAGGTTCCATATGCCAGATATAACTAAATATGACAGAACTTCCAACCCAAATAAGCACGTCACTTCATACATGTGCGCCATAAAGGGAACGACTTGGGAGATTCGGGGAGACTCTATCGAAGGGTGCCTTAATATGGTATCATAACTTACCCCCTAATTCTATTAATTCGTTTGCTATGCTTGTAGATTCTTTTGTACAAGCACACGCCGGAGCCATTAAAATCACAACAAGGAAGTCGGACCTTTTCAAGATAAGGCAGAAAAATAACGAGATGCTCAGGAAATTCGTATCTCGGTTCCAAACGGAGAGAATGGATTTGCCTCCGGCCACCGATGACTGGGATGTTCAAGCTTTCACTCAAGGTCTCAACACTCGAAGTTCCATAACTTCACATCAGTTGAAGCAAAGTTTAATCGAGTACCCGGCTGTCACTTGGGCCGACGTACATAATCAGTATCTGTTGAAGATTATGGCCGAGGATACCAACTGGAGACTCCATCGGGGTCCGTTTATCCTAGCAGGCCCATGGACAGGATCAAAAGAGGTGTCGATCGAGAGTCGAGGTCGAATAGAGACTGATATCAACCATACAACGGAGATCGTAGAGGCAACGAGTATGGGCAAAGCTTCACCCGAAATGAGAAATGATCGAGGTCAAAATTCACGGGGTTTCGATGTATGGGAAGATCGCCCTAAACATATAAAATCCGCATAAAGATACCAACCCATTCCAATCCTTTCTATTTTTTTTTCAACTAACACTTGCAGGCTATCGACAAGGATCAACACAAAGCTTTGGACCTTAAAGCACGCGTTGCACTCTTTTTCCCTTAGGCCGGTTTTTGTCCCAAATGGGTTTTTTCGGCGAGGTTTTTAACGAGGCAACCATTGTCCGTGCTAACTTAGAGCAATTCAACAGTATTCGGGGTTCCCAATAATAAGCCTCAAGTACTGTGGGGCATTACCCTCGGATACCTACTTTGTTGCAAGGAAATCACTTCGTGATAGCGGGGTCTCGATAGGAAAATGTTGTAAGGGTCAAGCGGTCAGATGAACTGTGCCCGTATAGGTCACTCGGACCCAAACATCAAACGTGTGCGCATGTATAATCATGTATTGAGAGAAGTATTTTTCCTTGCCGATATCCCTTGTCTTTAGAAAAATTTCATATTTTATACTCTTGATCTATTGTGTAAGTAGGCTTAAGGGTCGACCACGGAAATTCGAACAACTGACCCCATGCTTGAGGACTACTGTCCCAAAAACAAGCATAATCAAACTACTAACGTCTCGAGACCATAAGACCTTAAAGGCAATCCTCGACTTTACAGGACACGAGCACCTCACTCGGGGCTTGATATTTTGTGCAAGCTCGAAGTGAATGGAAGATAAGCCCAAAGGGAAAGTTTCGAACTAAAGAGGATACAACCAAATTAACGCGGATCGAATACGTCTGGAATCCGTAACAAATACAAAAGCACAAGGGTTATCTTAACCCGAGTTCGAGCAAACTCTCACTCGGGGATGTTTAACCAAAGAATTGGATTCTTAGTCAAAGCTATTTTAAGAAGTACTCGGGTTTTTGATAACCAAAGAAATTAGCTAATAATAGGATTTAGACTTGTAAATAAGATAGCATAAAAGTAAGTATATTTTAGTAGTGGTTCGAACGTGTCTCTACAAGTGAGATCTTACTCAATTTTATAGGGAATTTCTTAATATAACGTCTACTCTTCTTAACGATTGAGCATTAATGAATATTTATATCATTAATGTAACATTACAATAGGTATAATCGTAACTGTTGTGTGAAGATTCTGTAACGTTTAGCTCATTGATTGAAGATCTATGAATCTATCCTTTATTCTGCCCTGGTTCATTCTGGACGTATCTCTTCAACTCTTCAATTAGATTGGAGCTTCCGCGTCTAATTATCTCGTGGGTGTTTACCCCGTACCTCTTTGTTTCGTACCTCTTTCTAAGCATTCATCCAGCTGTCGCTCTTCCATTGCTCCATGTATATTGCTTTGTCAGTATTGATTCTCATAACACACGTTATTTTTACACTTTTTTCTTGTCAAGAATTTTTTATTCTAAGGATTAAACATGTCAAACTCGCAAAACGCACATATTCATGAGAACGAAGGTCTTGGATTTCATGGAGAAAACAACAATATAAGGGTTGGTCTACCACCAATAAACTCTAGGTAAATGCAAAATGTGGAACCCGTTGATGTTAGTTCGAACATTGCTTTAAATGTAGATTTAGGCGCAGACCCCGGAGGAAGTGCACGCATTGAAGCCCAATCTGGGGGCCAAGGAACACAAGGTATAGGAGATGGTGGAGTCAGCCTCCAAGTGATATTCAAGATGCTGCAAGCTCAACAGATTTTCATCGCTCAACTTCAAATCTGAATAAAACTCTGAACATAACCGAATCAGAAATCACTCGGCGTGCTGAATCGGTGCCAGAGAGGTCAAATGAAAATGACTCGGGGACTGACCCCACAATTATGAGGATGATCGAGGAACTCACAAAGAGAATTGAGCCCAGGGAGAAGAAGATTGAGGATAATTACAATAAAATGGAGACTTATAACTCCCGTGTTGATCAAATACCGGGGGCACCCCCGGTCTTAAAAGGATTGGACGCCAAAAAGTTCGTATAGAAGCCGTTCCCTTCGAGTGCGGCTCCGAAGCCCATCCCAAAGAGGTTCCATATGCCAGATATAACTAAATACGATGAAACTTCCGACCCAAATGAGCACGTTACTTCATACAAGTGCGCCATAAAGGGAAACGACTTGGGAGATGACGAAATCGAGTATGTACCGCTGAAGAAATTCGGGGAGACTCTATCGAAGGGTGCCTTAATATGGTATCATAACTTACCCCTTAATTCTATTGATTCGTTTGCTATGCTTGCAGATTCTTTTGTACAAGCACACGCCGGAGCCATTAAATTCGCAACAAGGAAGTCGGGCCTTTTCAAGATAAGGCAGAAAAATAACGAGATGCTCAGGAAATTCGTATCTCGGTTTCAAACGGAAAGAATGGATTTGCCTCCGGCCACCGATGACTGGGATGTTCAAGATTTCACTCAAGGTCTCAACACTCGAAGTTCCATAACTTCACAGCGGTTGAAGCAAAGTTTAATCGAGTACCCAGCTGTCACTTGGGCCGACGTACATAATCATTATCAGTTGAAGATTATGGCCGAGGATACCAACTGGAGACTCCATCGGAGTCCGTTTATCCTAGCAGGCCCATGGACAGGATCAAAAGGGGTTTCGATCGGTCAGATGAACTGTGCCCGTATAGGTCGCTCGGACCCAAACATCAAACGTGCGCGCATGTATAATCATATATTGAGAGAAGTATTTTTCCTTGCCGATATCCCTTGTCTTTAGAAAAATTTCATATTTTATACTCTTGATCTACTGTGTAAGCAGGCTTAAGGGTCGACCATGACGGAAATTCGAACAACTGAACCCATGCTTGAGGACTGCTGTCCCAAAAACAAGCATAATCAAACTACTAACATCTCGAGACCATAAGACCTTAAAGGCAATCCTCGACTTTACAAGCCACGAGCACCCCACTCGGGGCCTAATATTTCGGGCAAGTTCGAAGTGGAATGGAAGATAAGCCCAAAGGGAAAGTTTTGAACTAAAGAGGCTACAACCAAATTAACGCGGATCGAAGACGTCCGAAATCCGTAATAAATAAAAAAGCACAAGGTCTATCTTAACCGAGTTCGAGAAAACTCTCACTCCGGGATTTTTTAACCAAAGAATTAGACCCTTTGACTAAAGCTTATTTTTAAGATGAATACGGGTTACTGATAATCTAGATAATGGAAAAATGAATAATAGACAATATTACAGAAATAAAAGATCGAAGTTGTTTGTATTTCGAGAATCAGATGCCTTTACAAGCTTTATTCCCCTCCCTTATATAGGAGATTCTTATAACGTATGACTGCTGCTATGGTTACTCATTAATGACTAATTATGACATTAATGAGGCGTTACAAAGGATAACGGTAAATAGGGGTTCAATTACATAACATTCGAGTAATCAATTGTGGGTCCGCGAATCTGCCTGTAGCTTTGTCTAGATTCATTCTGACCGTGCCTCTCTCCCATTTTGATCAAATTGAACTTCCCGTGGCTGATAAGTTCGTGGGTTTACTGAACCGTGTCTCTTTGTACCGTACCTCTTCAAAGAGTTATTTCCAGCTAACGTGTTTTCCCGTGTCCACGTGACTAGCTGAGTTGTCAAAAGTTGGCTTACGTGTGAAACTCTTTTTTACCAATACAGATAGTCCCCCCACTTCCTATATATTTAACGATTAATATTTGGTAAGTGGATATTCATTTATGGTGGGAATATTTTGCCGCCGGTTTTCCTTGAATCATTGTATCCTTCTCTGTACCATAGGCGTCGTTTGTCACTTCCATTTAATGCTCATACCACGTGTACTTTTCGGATTGGTTCTGCATTTACTCATCACCTTTTAGGGCTTTTTGCGGTTGTGCCAGTCCTGAAGTGACATCTTCAATTATGACTTTTCATTATTATTTTCCTTTTTAATCATGTTTGACGGTTGTCTTCAAGTATAAATACATATTTTATTTTCTTTGCTTCCACGAAACACTTTTCTACTTCTGTTTTCTGTAAAAAAACTTTCTTCTTTGCCTTTGTAAACATGTCTTCTTCAAACCAACCTCAAAGAGTAATAGACATTGAAAGCTTAGCGCCATCTTCTGCTCCGACTAGGAGTCGGAGGGGTGGTAGACTTAGAAGTCTAGGATCCACTCCTTCGAGGGGCTCTTCTTCTTCTCAAATAGTTCCTTCTCCTTCCACTAGATCTCTAGTTATTCTGAGATTTAGGGTTTCTCGATCTTCGTCTAGAGGTAGAGGCGAACGCCTTTGTGAACCTGGAGTCGATGAAATTGTCCCTGCTGAGTTTGTTTTCGCTAGGGGTAGTCAAGTTCTTGTAGATCAGTCTTCTTCTCTTGATGGTGTAGAAAGATACCCAACCCTTATAACTGAGGGTCAGATTTCCCTTGTTCGAAGGGAGTGCTCATGGAAATCTGACTTTCCTGTCTATATTCCGAATAGTAATCAAAGAATAACGTCTTACAAGACGGGATATTCTTTTGTTTATACTTATCCCTTCACTTTAGGGTTTAGACCCCCCATTGACCCAGTTATAATTGAGTTTTGCCGTTTTTTCAATATATGCTTAGGACAAGTTGGCCCGCTTGTGTGGCGAGTTGTCGCATGCCTTAGGAGTTTGGATTCTTTAGCCTCGGTTCCTTTTACCTTCAACCATCTTATTCACCTATACTCTCCTACCTTATTTCGTGAAGGGGTTTTTACTCTGACTGCTAGAAGAAAAAGAGTGTTAGTAACCCCTGGAGACGATAAGGATAGGGGTTGGTACCTTCGTTATGTTGTTGTACCCACTGCTGGTTTAGTGGGTGAAGAAAATCTTCTCTTCCATGAGAAGTGGAATCGCACACGTGAGTATGCTTTAGTTCACATTTACTTTTTCTTGTTTTGGCTTGAGATGCTTTATTTAACACCGTGTCTATTTATTTTTCTCCTTTCATCAATCATGAATACTGTCGAGAATGTCTCCGGTATTCGTGATTAGGTAGAAAAACTGTTATCTGTTGCTCCTTCTGAAGAAAGATCTTGGAAGTACCTCGCTGGGAGGTACGGTTGGCAAGTAAAGACCCACGGTAAGTAAAGCTTTTGTTCTTGCTTCTTTCCTTATTCGAGTCTTTTTTTCTTCTATCGTTTAACTTTTTTCCCTTTTTAATAGGATTCTCTGCTCGTGGGGTGTCTGCTTCCTCTATCCTGAAGATGTCCTTGGCTCAAGCCCAGGAAATTATCGTTGGTTCATCTTCCTCGAAGAGGAAGATTAGTGAATCTCGTTCCATGGAGGAAGAGGAAGAGGGTGCTTTAGTGCACAGGNACTTCTTCAACTCTTCAACTTTCCGTGCCTGCTCCTTTGCCCATGGCTTCTCCAGCTCCTCAACCTTCCGTGCCTGTTACTGTTCCATCTCTGCCTGCTTCTATGCCTTCCCTTAGAGAAGTAGGGTCTTCTAGCAGAGATATGCGACAGGTGGTAATAGAGGTTCCAGCTGAGGGAAACCTTTTCAAGAATACGGGTGAGCCTGAAGTGTGGCTCAAGACTTTAATAGGTCCCACTGAGAAAGCAAAGCTAGCTAGCCACGGTGCTCTTACATGGTCAAATGAGGTCTTGCATACTTCTTTGAAGGTATGGTGTAAGTTATCCTCTTTCACTCTCGTATATGAAATTTACCATATCTAATTGGTTTACTTCTTATAGACTAACCTCATAGGCATGGAGCTTATGAAGAGGATTTCAAACACAGACCAAGAGACAAGAAGTTGCAGACAGAAGTTGATAATTGGAAAGCATAGTATGACAGCCTAAGGATTGAAATGGACGCTTCAGAAGAAGAGAGGAGTACCTTGAAGCAGCAGATGAGACTTATGGCAGCAGAGCTAGCAGTGAAGCGGGCTTCTTGCAGTCAAGCTGACAAAGACAAGAGTGTTCTGGAATCTTCATTTGTGGAGAAGCTATCCGTGCCTCAGAGGAGATTAGAGACTTAAAGAACTTGCTGGGGAAGAAGGAAGAATACTCAGTCGAGCTCGTGCAATCACTCACTCGCACTCAAGAAGATCTTCGAAGGGCTTTAGACAAAGCTCAAGCTTTATAGGAGTCGATTGTTCCATTAAGGGCTGCTCATGAAGCTGCGGAGGCGGAGAAGGACGGACTGAGAGCTGAACTTTAAGTGTGGGCACAAGATTATGAAGATTTGGAAGAGGTGGGTTCTGTCGATGTGAGCTGGGCGTATACGAATTCTCGCCTTGACACATTGACGGAGATGAGTCAAGAGGATTTTGACCATAGTGCTGAAATAGCCAAAACTAAGGAAGCCACGGAGAAGGCTCAACAGGGTCATAACCTCTCTTCACCTGATGGTGAGATTCCAGCCGCTCATGCCTCTTCATCCTCAGTTGCTCCCATTCCTTTTGCCTCTGAAGTCAACCCCTCTCTTTGAAAAGATCTAGTTGGTTTACCCTTTTTTTTTTCTTTTTCTTTGTATCAATTGGTGGTTACCCCCAGTCCCATCAGGGGTAAATTTGGATTTCATTTAAGTCCCCAAATGACAACTTAGGGGCACCACAATGTGTAAAAATCTTATACGGCTAAGTATAAGTTAATACTTAATTTTAGCCGTTTTTATTATATAAATATTAGTTCGACTTTTGTTGAGTTTCTGTTTCACTCTTTAAGTCTTTTGCATGCTTTATTTTTCGAGGTTTTAGTTTTACCTTCGAGTTTTGCATGTGGAATGCTTTAGACTACTCTTACCTTTTTTATAATAGTCACGGTATCATATTAAATGTGTGCCTTTTTGTAATAGGCATAATTTATGGAAGAGGACCCTTTATAATCGACATGAAGAAGACGTCTCAGCTTCATGATAATGCAATAGAATGATAGGAATTTTACACATATTTAAGAATGTTTTCAAGGAAAGTTTTTTGTTTGAACTTCCATGACATTTTACATGTGTTTGGTTATCGTCTAAAACTCACGCTTGCAATTGTTTTTATTTAACAGATTTAGTGTACTCTTGTATTTCGTAACTGTTTTTCATAGGTAACAGTTTTTCGATATTAATACAAGGAAATAACTGTTTTTCACTAGTAACAGTTTTTATAAAGATTGGATTTTTTACCCGTAACTGTTTAGTAACAATTTTCTANCGAGCTTTTGATTTTCCGATAGTCTTATTTGCTTCGTCTTAGACTTCCATACTGTATAGTCCCCCAAATGTTTGAGCTTTGAATAATGAAATCTCGAGCACTTGATTATTCCTTTCTTTGTGGTCCTTTTCATGAAAAAGGAAAACATTTCGGACTAGAAGGTATATAGTTTTTTAGATGTTGACTGCTTAACCCCTTTTAAAACGTCCATTAGAAAGTGTAACCCTAGACCGGGAATTGTGTTATTTCCTTGCGTCTTTGTAGGTCTAATATCATCATCTGGTGATGGGTTATCTTTGTTCCTATCACCTAAAAAAGTTAGTAAATTTTTTAAATGTTCAAAATAAAATCGAACATGTGATACCTGACGGGGGGGGGGGGGGGGG
>ML425406.1:0-29165 GCA_005239525.1 Nicotiana knightiana
TGTTTTGTATGTTGTTCTGTATGCCCATAAAGCGTCATCTAACTTAGCAGCCCAATCTTTCCTATTCACACTCGCCGTTTTCTCTAGTATTTTCTTGATTTCTCTATTGGATACCTCTGCTTGTACACTTGTTTGAGGGTGATATGCTATTGCAACTCGATGACGGACCCCGTATTTAGCTAAAAGGTTATTCAACAACTGATTGCAAAAATGGGTTCCTTCATCACTAATCAAGGCTCGTGGAGTACCAAATATGGAGAATATATTCTTCTTCACAAACGCAGCGACAACCATGGCATCATTCGTCGGCAATGCAATTGCCTCCACCCATTTCGACACGTAGNCAACTGCTGTTCGATCGCCACCATGATGGCCCCCATCTGGTGATGCATGACAATCAAATAGCACAATTTCCACTTCTATATCAGGAATACATTTCCTCATTAACTGATCACCACATTCTTTGTATAGGTAGGGCTCATCCCAGTATTAGGACTTCACATCGCGTAAGAACCTTTTCCTTGCTTCAGATTTTATTTTTGAAGGAAGTACCCCACTCACCAAAAAATTCACATAATCGGCATACCACAGAGGAGGGTCTTGGGTTATAGCAAAAAGTTGCTAATCAGGAAAGACTTCTTTAATATCTCCACCTTCCTCAACATGATCATGATTTTCTAGCCTTGACAGGTGGTCAGCTACTTGGTTATCAGTTCCCTTTCGGTCTCTTATCTCCATATCAAATTCNCCTTTTCAGTGGTGGTGTAATTTTGTTGTGCATCATCGAGGGTCTTACTCACATAGTAGATGGAATAAAACACCTTGTCTTTCCTTTGGCCTAGCACTGCCCCAATTGCATGGTCACTTGCATCACACATAAGTTCAAATGTTAATGACCAATCAGGTGCAACAATTATGGGGGCAGTTACCAATTTCTTCTTGAGCTCATCAAATGCCTTCAAGCAGGGTGCATCAAAATTGAACTTGATATCTTTTTCCAGCAACCTGCACAATGGAGAAGCAATTTTAGAGAAATCTTTAATAAAGCGCCTATAAAATCATGCGTGTCCCAAGAAACTCTGGACACCCTTCACTGAATTTGGTGGAGCTAGTTTCTCAACTGCCTCCACTTTTGCCTTATCAACTTCGATGCCACTTTTAGATATTCTATGACCCAAGACAATGCCTTCCTGCACCATGAAGTGACACTTCTCCCAATTTAACACCAGATTCGTTTCTTCACAACGGGCCAACACCATGCTCAGGTTTTTCAAACACTCATCATAAGATGCACCAAAGACTGAGAAGTCATCCATAAACACTTCTACGAATTTTTCCACCATGTCGGTGAAAATTGCCATCATACATCTCTGGAAGGTGGTTGGTGCATTGCAAAGACCAAATGGCATTCGCTTGAAGGCGAAGGTGCCATAAGTTCAAGTAAAGGTGGTCTTCTCCTGATCCTCTAGGCATATGACAATTTGATTTTAACCCGAATACCCATCCAGAAAATAATAATATCCATGCCCTGCTAACCTGTCCAGCATCTGATCAATGAATGGGAGTGGAAAATGAACCTTGCGGGTTGCTTTGTTGAGCCTTCGATAATCTATGAAAACTCTCCAACCCGTGATAGTGCGAGTAGGAATTAGCTCATTTTTCTCATTCTCAATCACGGTCATCCCTCCCTTTTTAGGTACACATTGAACCGGGCTCACCCAATTGCTGTCAGAAATAGGAAAGATGATGCCTGCATCCAGCAATTTTATGACTTCTTTCTTCACTACTTCTTTCATAATGGGATTCAGCCTCCTTTGCTGCTCAACACTCGGGCGAATTCCGTCTTCCAAAAATATTTTATGCATGCAAAATGATGGACTGATACTTTTAATATCTGTGATGGTCCACCCAATCGCCTTTTTGTGCTCACGAAGTACCCTAAGCAATTTATGTTCTTGTGTATTGGTCAGGCTAGATAAGATGATCACGGGCAATGTTTTAGAGTTCCCCAAATAGGCATAGCGTAAATTTGCTGGAAGAGGTTTGAGTTCCAGCTTTGGAGCCTCTTCAATAGATGGCTTAGGAAGGGTTAGAGTAACAGGCTTATTCAACTCTTCAAATTTTCCTAGCCTGTGGAGGTAACTGCAGGACACCTCAAGAATTTTCTCAATATCTTCCCTTGTTTCATCCTCACAGTCTTCTGCATCCCCAACCAATACTCGCTCAAGAGGGTCAATAGGATTCATGTAGGGAACCATGGACTCTGATTTGCTTTCCACTACAGAAATCATGGATAGTTCTTCATAGTGGACAGGTAACTTGAGTGCCTTATAAACATTAAACACCTCCACTCGATCACCAACGCGCATTGCCATCTTCCCTTCACACACATCGATAATAGCTCGACATGTAGCTAGTAATGGATGCCCCAAAATAAATGGGACTTCCAAATCAGTCTCATAGTCCAAGATAATGAAATCAGCTGGGAATATGAATGATCCCACCTGAACCAGCACATCTTCAATTACTCCCTCAGGATGGGCTAGGGAGCGGTCAGCCAATTGTAAAATCACTGTTGTTGGGCGTGGTTCACCNCTCGCCCGACTGTATGCTTACCAATTGAGATTTGGATAGTAAAGCTACCTGGATATTTTAATTTCTGAGGTAGCTTGCTTTGAATTCTTGAGCTAACTTCCTCAGTGAGTGCCACTGTTTCGAACTCAGTCAGCCTTTGTTTATTGGCCACAATGTCCTTGATATACTTAGCATATTTGGGTACCTCCTGCAGAATGTCTACCAATGGAATATTGATTTGTACCTGCTTCAAGAGATCAAGAAACTTTTTGTATGCTGCATTATCTTTCACCTTTTGCAACCTTTGAGGGACTGGAGGGGGTGGCCTTGCAACAAATGGTGGGGGTAACTCAGCACTCGCCTCCTTTACTGGCTTATCTGATTCTTTCGAGTTGTCTGAAGTTGATTCAATAGTGGTTGGTCTCTCATCAAAATTTACATGCTTTCTCTGATTGGGCTGGACTGTCTCCAATTTCTTCCCATTCCTCAATGATATAGCATTAACAGGTGCTTTAGGATTAGCTTCAGTGTCACTTGGAAAAGCCCCCGTTGGTCGGGTATTTTGAGAACTGGCAAAGTTGACCCACTTGACGTTCTAAGTTTATCATGGCTACAGTCTGGGCTTGGTGATCAGCCATTATTTTCTGATTGAAGTAAAGTTGGTCATTCATCATTCTCTTCATAATATCCTCAAGGCTTGCTGATGGTTCGGCCTGAGGTGGTTTGTACTGCTGTTGAGGTGCTGGATGCCAGTAATTATGCTAAGTGCTCTGATTTACACCCCAAGAGAAGTTTGGGTGGTTTATCCAGTTGGGTTTATAGGTGTTTCCATATTTATTTGCTTGTCCCCTATTAGAGTTACTCACAAAGCAGACAGACTCTGGATTAACTGGGCATAACTCACTTGAATGACCCTCTCCACAGACTTCACAAAATACCTGAATCTGTTGCACTGGTTGGGCCTGTTGCACTGNCATCTAGTTCGAGAACCCCTGATGATTTCTGAACCATATTCCTCCCCATCTCACCTTGCCAGTCTAGATTGCTTTTGGAGAATTTATTCAGTAATGCAAATATTTCATCATAATTCTTCTCCAACACCTGACCTCCGGCTGCTGCATCTACCACAATTTTTGTTTGCGGATGGAGCCCCTCAATGAAAGTGTGAACTAACACCTCGTTTGTCTGATTGTGATGAGGACAGTCTCTGAGTAGCCCCTTGAACCTTTCCCATGCTGAATATAACGATTCACCTGTTTTCTGCCTAAAGGAGACTATCTCACTCCTGATCTTTGCGGTCTTTCCTGAAGGGAAGAACCTTGCCAGAAATTTTCTCGCCAGATCGTTCCATGTTGTGATGGAATTAGCTGGTTCTGCCTTCAGCCATCGCTTTGCTTCGCCCAATATAGAGAATGGGAAAAGTGTGAGCCTCACATAATCTGGCGTGACCCCGTTGTGATATAAGTATCACTAATCTCCAAGAAGTTCAAAATGTGTTGTTGTGGATCATCGTGCGGAAGACCCAAAAACCGCCCATTTGCATGAAGTAGTTAGATCATGCTCTGTTTCAGCTCAAAGTGCCCAGTGATTCTGGGCTTCACGATGCTGGAGGTGACATTAGCAATGCTTGGCATTTCCACCTCCTGAACCGCCATGTGTTGTTCCTTTGCCATGTTCACAGGAAATCGGATGAAGTCCTGAAGATTGTATGTATCTCTTGCTTCTCTCAATCTCCTGTGAAATGATCTCTCAGGTTTGGGGTCAAAGCCGTCAAGTCTATCCTGGCTTCTGACCCTATGCATTCACTCGAAGTTCCTGAAATTAGAACAAAAATCACGTGACGTTGGACTAAATGAAATAAACAATTAAAGCAAGTAACTAAAAAGTAGTCTATATCAAGTCCCCGGCAACAGCGCCAAAAACTTGTTAGTACAAATCGCACACGCAAGTATACGTGGTCGTAGCAAGTAATATAATGTTAAATCGAATGTCGAACCCAAAGGGACTTGCGTAAACTACTTATTGAGTCACTCTAATTGCTATTTAATCGAGCCAAAACAAAATCCAAGAATATAACTAATTTATTCTACAATTATATGAACTAATTATCAAGTAACGAGATTATTGTTGTGTGTTCAATAGAGACAAATATTTCAGGGTCGTGATCAATTCACCATTTATATTGTATTCTAATTATCTCTCTCTTTCATATAATTCACTCGCGGTTGCTAATTAATCGATAGTTGCTCTCGTAGCCTTCTCCCGAAGTACTACTCGCATATTCTCAATAGATTAACGCCTATATTCCTATGAAATTAATCAATTAGAACGCACTAAGATTACGNTGCCATTCATACTAGACTAAAACAATTGCATAAGTTTTGCATAAATGGAAAATACTAGATTAAGATGAAGAAAACTGATAATCCTTTGCTTCTTCAATGATCTTGTGTGTATATTCTTTCCAAAAATGGCATCCTCCTCTCAAAGTTGTGTTTTTGGGTCTATTTATATGTTGGGACAAATCCTAAACGTGTAGGAGACTTCTATTCCAACCAGGAAACACTTAAAAACCTTTAAAACTCGAAGTTGACTGGACCAGGCACCCAGGCGTTAAGCCCCAAACGCCCCCTTATCGCCAGGGCAGGCCTGGCGTTAGGAGCCAAACGCCCCACTAACGCTAGGGTCAGCCTGGCTTTAAGGGCCAAACGCCCCACTAATGCCAGGGTCAGCCTAGCTTTAAGGTCCAAACGCTCCACTAACGCCAGGGTCAGCCTGGCTTTAGGGGCCAAACGCCCGCGTATGGCCCGGCTCACTCCTTTTCGACTCTTGAACGTATTTTTGACGTTTATGCACCCATTTAGCTCGGTTTCCATCTCCAATTCACCTGCACATGAAATAGACTCCATTATGCACATATAACGTGTATTTTTATCACAAAAGCACATAAAATGTAAGGTATATAATGCTTAAAACTATGGATTCTAGCCACGCATCAGAAAGCATAATAACAAATCATAAGGATCCCAAACTGATAAAATTTCCACCGCGGTACTCTGCCCGGTCCAAACATATCGAATCAGAAAATCTCACAAGGACCTCGTCCTCAACTCTAAATCACATACTGAAAATATATAATACCAATAGAAGTCTTCCACTAACTCACCTCTGCCAATAAAATCATAAATCTCACTTAACTCACATGTCGATAGAGTATCAAATCACAGTTCGTAAACAAAATACTTAGGAAAAATCACATAAATCTTACCATGATGGACAACAAGGACTCACTTCTAATCTCACCACTCTCAATGATGAATGAAAACAACGATAGACACGTGCTACCACTCGTAGAATCTCCCAACAGGAGCAAACACGAACATAGAGTGCAAAGCATGAAACTCACTCATAAATGAAGCGTCAAATAAGGGATTCGTACCGACTAGCAGAACTATAATGAAATACAAATGGTGCCCCTCTGTAACAGATCAAAACATACATGTATAATAATATCTGGCACAACGGTCTCCAGCCTACTATACGAAACACATCAATGAGCCGGGCCTCCCCCTCTAGGGCGCCCTCTACTCACCTGAATACCCTGTTGTGACACACCTGCCTGAATCCTGGGACAATCTCTCACCCTATGACTGGTGTCTCCACACTCAAAAAAAAAATATCTGCTGACATGGTTGTGGAAACTATGCAATATGAGTACTCTGAGACTGATGAGTACCTAAAACCCCATGCGAAGCTGGTAATGTAAACTGAACCAGCTGACCTACAAAACCCCTACCGTGTCGTACCCTGCCTCCATAACAAGGACCATTAGATCTGTCACGACCCAATATCCTAACTTAGGCCGTGATGGCGCCCAACAGCAGGGTCAGGCAAGCCAACTCAATTTACTAAGGGTTCTTTCTTATTAGATTAAACATTTCAACATGTACTCAGTTTTTAAAACTTAAAACATGAATCGACAAGGATAATTAGCCAGTTTTTAATCAAAAGCAGTCATGAAGAGGCGTGAGCCAATATATATACAAACCCGAAATCCATAACAATTATCATGTGTGTGCCAGGAACTAGTGTCACAAGTCTTACGGGCATACTAACAGAATATACAAAAGATATAATATACAGTCCCACCGTCTGAAGGAATTAGACGGGAAATAAGCAAAAGAAACCCCATGGTGCTACCGGAGATCGCCAGGAGAAAAGCAGCTCACCGTAAAGTCAGGACTGTCTAATATCAAAGTCAAGCCCTGGTCCGACAACCAGATGTACCAGCCTCAGAACCTGTACAGTTAAGTACAGAAGCTTAGCATGAGTACATAAATATATATGTACCCAGTGAGTATCCCGTCTAACCTCGAAGAGGTAGTGACGTTAGTTCGACATGACACTCACTAAGGTCCAACAATAAAATTTAACAGAATATGAGAGAAACGGTAGGCATGTAAAGGCAGTGAAGCAACAAATATATATAAGGCACTGAAATCCAAGGAAGTACTGGGAATGAATAAAACAATAACTACTTCACCTTCCCCCAAATAGCTGTCAAATCAATGTCCATGAATTTAGTAAAAAATAAATCATGCGCATACAGGGTAAGGACAACCGGCCAGAGTCATAAGATAGTCATGTCCGTGCACTGCCAAGGGTCGAACGGCCCGAACCATAAGTGCACCTTTCCATAAAGTACTCACATCTATGCACTGTTGAGGATCGAACGGCCTGAACCAAAAGTGCATCTCTCAATCCTCTCGATGCGCTGCCGAGGATCGAACGGCCCAAACCAAAAGTGCATCTCTCAATCTGCCATGGCGTACAGCCCGTTCCCATAAGAGTGGGGGAAATCACACTCCGCTCGCGGAATGTGAATTGCGAAGCGGTCACATGCACACAGAATCCACACATTTATTCTTTATAAATTACTTTTCATGATCAATTCCTTAAAATTACTTAAAATCCATGATCTCAAGGAAACATAAGGCATGGTGTAGGCCTAACTACTCGGACATAATAGTAATAGCCGCTACATACGGACTCTCATCACTTTGTACGTACGTAGCCCCCACAATTATCACACATAGCATTTAAATCACCTAGGGGGACAGTTTCCCCCTTACAAGGTTAGAAAGGAGACTCACATCACATCGTACCTACTCCCCGGGTCAAGAATGCGCCCGAAACTCTGAAGTCGACACCCACGGACTCGAAACTAGCCAAATGTTATACAAATATATCAATTTATATTCAAAGCATGAAATTCTCCTATTATTTAGTTGAATTCACCATTCTTGAAGAAATCCCAAAATCCAACCCCAGGCCCGCATGCTCGGATTCCAAAAATTCTTGAAGGAAACACTCACCCATAGCCTAAGGATCATTAATATACGATTTTTGTATGATTTCATATCCAATTAACGGATAATTTTCTAAATTCTCGAAGGCCCTAGGTTACTACCCAAATTCCAAAATTTTCCACTAATTAAGTAGTTAAATCCTACTAAGAATTCATGCATTAACCAACTTTAGATAGAATTTACTTACCTTTCAGTGGTTGGGTCGTGGAGCCCTTTTCCAAGCTCTCAAGTGTTCTAATGGAGGAAGAAGGACGAGGAGGTTTGGGCTCGCACCTGCGGAGAAGAGACCGCACCTGTGTCTCCGCTCCTGCGGAACTTTGTCCGCACCTGTGAGAAATGGGCTGCCCGCTGGGGGTTGTACCTGCGAGGCTGGGACCACAGAGCGGTCCCGCACTTGCGGTCACACCAGAACAGGTGCACCAGCAGCTATTTCAGCTGGTTTTGGCCTCGTATGGTATCCGGGAGGCACCTGGGCCCACCCGAGCCCCCGTCCAAATATACCAGCAAGTCCCAAATCATAATACGGACTCGCATGAGCCTTTGGAACACCCAAAACAACGCTAAAACTCAAAATCACACCTCAAAACCCCTAGAACCAAACTTAGGAACTTTAAGTTTTCTTGACTTCGCTAACAACGCGCAGAACCAATCTATATTACTCGGAATGACACCAAATTTTGCAGGCAAGTCATAAATGACATAACGGAACTATTTCTAGTCTCGGAATTCCGTCCGAACATCGATAACTCTAAAACACGTCCCTCCCAATCTCGGAATTCCGTCCGGACATCGATAACTCAAAAACACGTCCCAAACCACAATAGGAACCTAACGAACTTTTATTTCAATATTGGGCGTCGAAACGCTCCTGGGTCATCCAAAACCCATTCCGAACATGCGGCCAAGTCCGAAATCATCATACGAAGCTATCGGAACCGTCGAAACTCGATTTCAAGGTCGTTTACTAAAAATGTTTACCGAAGTCAAACTTGGCCTTAAAGGCCAACCTTAAGGAACCAAGTGTTCCTATAGCACTCTAAACACTTCCGAATCCCGAACACCAGTCCTCGCAAGTCATAAATCATAATAAGCCGCTATGGGAAGTTTCATTTAGGGGAACGGAGTCCGATAAAGCAAAATGACCGGTCGGGTCGTTACATTCTCCACCTCTTAAACAGACATTCATCCTCGAACGAGTATAGAATCATTCCTGAAGTGCTGAATAAGTGCGGATATCTGCTACGCATGCCCTCCTCGGACTCCCAGGTCGCTTCCTCGACTGGTTGGCCCCTCGACTGGACCTTCACTGCAGAAACTCTCTTGGACCTCAACTGGCGATCCTGTCTATCAATAATAGCAACTGGCTCCTCCTCGTAGCCCAACCTCTCATCCAACTGAATAGTGCTGAAATCAACCACGTGAGAGAAGTCGGCGTGGTACCTCCGGAGCATGGATACATGAAAAACTGGATGAACTCCTGATAAACTAGGAGGTAAGGCCAGCTTATAAGTAATCTCCCCAACTCCCCTCAACACCTCGAAGGGACCTATAAACCTTGGGCTCAGCTTGCCCTTCTTCCTGAACCTCATAGTACCCTTCATTGGCGAGACGTTCTACAAAACCTTATCTCCCTCCATAAATGATACATCACGTACCTTCTGATCCGCGTAACTCTTCTGTCTGGACTGTGCTCTGCGGAGACTCTCCTGGATCAACTTCACTTTCTCCAAAGCATCCCTCACCAGATCGGTGCCATATAACTTAGCCTCACCAAGCTTAAACCAACCGATAGGAGAACGACATCGTCGACCATACAAAGCCTCAAATGGTGCCATATCAATGTTAGACTGATAAATATTATTGTAAGCAAACTCGGCCAAAGGCAAGAACTAGTCCCACTGACCTCCGAAGTCAATCACATATGCCCTAAGCATGTCCTCCAATATCTGAACTGTACGCTCCGACTGACCATCAGTCTGAGGGTGAAATGTTGTGCTGAGATCTATCTGGGTGCCCATCTCACTATGCAATGCTCTCCAGAAATGTGAGGTGAACTGAGGACCTCGGTCTGATATAATGGACACCGGCACACCGTGAAACCGGACTATCTCCCGAATGTAGATATCTGCCAATCTCTCAGAAGTATAAGTAGTAGCTACTGGAATGAAAAGCGCCAATTTGGTCAATCTATCCACGATGACCCAAACCGCGTCAACCTTCCGCAAAGTCTGAGGCAACCCAACCACGAAGTCCATAGTGATGCGCTCCTATTTCCACTCAGGAATGAGCATCTGCTGAAGTAGGCTTCCTGGCCTCTGGTGCTCATACTTCACCTGCTGGTAATTAAGACACCTAGTCACATACTCCACAATGTCCCCCTTCATCCGTCTCCACCAGTAATGCTGCTTCAAATCACGATACATCTTTGTAGCACCAAGATGAACAGAATACCGAGAACTGTGTGCCTCCTCTAGAATCATCTCCCTCAGGACATCAACATTAGGAACACATAAGCAGCCCTGAAGTCTCAGAACACCATCCTCGCCAATAGTAACCTCCTTGGCCCTACCCTAAACCACTGTCTCCCGAAGCTCTACGAAGCATGGATCATAGAAATATCGGGCCTTAATCTCCCCCAATAACGAAGACTGAGCAACCACATGTGCTAAAACTCGACGAGGATCTGAAAGGTCTAATCTCACCAGGAGATTGGCCAAGGATTGAATGTCCAAGGCTAGAGGCCTCTCCTCTGCTGCGATATAAGCCAAGCTACCCATACTCTCCGCCTTCCTGCTCAAAGCATCTTCTACCACATTTGCCTTGCCCGGATGATAAAGAATGGTGATATCATAATCCTTCAACAACTCAATCCATCTGCGCTGCCTGAAATAAGATCCCTCTGCTTGAACAAGTTCTACAAGCTACGGTGGTCTGTATAAACCTCACAGGACACTCCATACAGGTAGTGCCTCCAAATCTTAAGAGCATGAACAATCCCCACCAACTCCAAATCGTGCACAGGATAATTCTTCTCATGAACCTTCAGTTGGCGCGAAGCATAAGCAATAACTCTTCCTTCCTGCTTCAATACACACCCCAAGCCAACGCGCAAAGCGTCGCAATATATTGTATACATCCCAGAACCGGAAGGCAATACTAGAACTGGTGTTGAGGTCAATGCTGTCTTGAGCTTCTGAAAGCTCGCTTCACACTCGTCAGACAATCGAAACGGGGCATTTTTCTGAGTCAATCTGGTCAATGGAGCTGAAATAGAAGAGAACCCCTGCACAAATCAGCGATTATAGCTTGCTAGGCCCAAAAAGCTCCTGATCTTTGAGGCTGAAGTAGGACGCGACCAACTATGAACTACCTCAACCTTCTGAGGATCAACCTTGATACCCTCTCCGGATACCACATGCCCCAAGAATGCCACGGAATCCAACCAGAACTCATACTTGGAGAATTTAGCATATAGCTTCTGTTCTCGCAAGGTCTGGAGCAAAACCCTCAAATGCTGCTCGTGCTCACCCAGGCGACGTGAGTAAATCAAGATGTCATCTATGAAGAAAATGATAAAGGAATAAATATACGTCCTGAACACCCTATTCATCAAGTCCATGAATGTTACTGGGGCGTTAGTCAAGCCAAAGGACATCACCAGGAACTCATAATGGCCATATCTCATACGAAAAGCAGTCTTCGAAACATCTGAAGCCCAAATCTTCAACTGATGATACCTCGATCTCAAATCAATCTTAGAAAACACACGGGCACCATGCAACTGGTCAAAAAATTCATCGATGCACGGCAAAGGATACTTGTTCTTAATGGTAACCTTGTTCAACTGGCGGTAATAATACACATCCGCATGGATCCATCCTTTTTCTTCACGAATAGAACTGGATCACCCCACGATGATACACTCGCTCTGATGAACCCCTTAGCTAACAACTCCTCAAGTTGCTCCTTCAACTCTTTCGGATCCATACGGTACGGAGGAATAGATGTAGATTGGGTGCCTGGAGCTAAATCAATGCAGAAATCAATATCACGGTCCAGAGGCATGCCTGGAAGGTCTGAAGGAAATACATCAGCAAACTCTCGAACCACTGCCACTGAATCAATCGTCGGAGACTCGGCGGTGGTGTCCCGCACATAAGAAAAATAGGCCAGACAACCCTTCTCGACCATATGCCGAGCCTTCATGAATGAAATAACCCGGTTGGCTGCACTAACTGAGGAACCTCTCCACTCCAGCCTAGGTGACTCGGGAATGGCTAAAGTAACTGTCTTGGCATGGAAATCTAGCACAACATGATAAGGAGATAGCCAGTCCATGCCTAGAATAATCTTAAAATCAACCATGTCAAGCAATAAAAGGTTCGCTCTGGTCTCGAACCCGCAGAAGGTGATCACACAAGACCAATAAATCCAGTCTACCATTATAGAACCGCCCACACGAGTGGACACACATATAGGACAACCCAAGGACTCGCTGAAATACCTCGGGGGGGTGGTGGAGGTGCTGAATATAAAGACATGTTAGGCTAACCACTTCTAAACTGACCTCTACCCCTAGCTGGGGCACCCCTGAAATCTCCAGAGAATCTAGCCCTCTTGTCCTGCTACCTCTGCTCCCTGATCCTCGCCTGATACCCCTCGATCCTGCGAGCAATATCTACCACGAGCTGATAAGGAGTACCCATTTCCACCTCTCGGGCCATGGTGGCCCTAATACCTGGATGCAGCCTAGCCACAAATATTTGCACCCTCTCTGCATCAGTAGGTAGTATCATGAGTGCATGGCGAGACAACTCTGAAAATCTGGCCTCATAATCTGTCACTGACATCTGTCCCTGCTCTAGCCGCTCAAACTGATACCGCAGCTCTTCCCTCTCAGAGGGTGGGATATATCTATCTAGAAACATCTGCGTGAACTGCTCTCAAGTGACAGGAGGAGAATCTGTTGGCCTGCTGAGAATGTAGGACTGCCACCACCTACGAGCTCTGCCCTCCAACTGAAAGGTAGTGAAATCCACTCTGTGGGTCTCTAGTATCCTCATGTTGTGCAGTCTGTCCCTGCACCTATCCAAAAAATCCTAGGCATCCTCACCTCGCAAATACTGGAGGGTGCAATCGAGTCCATCTATCCAATAACTTCTGCGGATCGCTGTCTGCAGCTGTCTGGGCTCAGGTGCTGCTGCAACAGACTGGACCCCACCCACGGGCAGTGTACTCGGGGTATGATGTAATGCTGTTGTCTGGCCTGAAGCCTGGGCAGTAGGGGTCTGGACTCTCCCTCTCGCCTAAGAAGTGGCAGGATCTGCTGGAAATAAACCAGCCTGGGACATAGTGTCCATAAATCTCATCAGACGGCCCATGACTGCCTGGAAGCCTGGCGCCGTCATCAAGTCTACTGGTGCAGGATCTGCTGGAGGCACCTCATCCTGCTCGTCTATAATAGGGCCCTCTGGTGGTGGAACTGGGATAGCTCTGGGATGCCCTCGTCCCCTATCGCGGGCCAGTGCCCTCCCCCAGCCTCTGCTGCGGCCTCGGACAGCGGGGGTAGCGGCCCTTCCCGGGTCTGGAACATCAGATGCACGCGTCCTCACCATCTGTGAGAGAATAGAAGAATGAATTTAGTAAATCATCGACTGCACGATAGAATAAGAACAAAGAGAGGTTTCCTAACACCCTATAACCTCCTGAAGATAAGTACAAACGTCTCCGTACTGATCCGCAAGGCTCTATTGGGTTTGCCTGTGACTCGTGAGACATACATGAACCTTGTGCTCTGATACCATGTTGTCACGATCCAAAATCCTAACTTAGGCCGTGATGGCGCCCAACAACGGGGTCAGGCAAGCCAACTCACAATTTACTAAGGGTTCTTTCTTATTAGCTTAAACATTTCAACATGTACTCAGTTTTTAAAACTTAAAACATGAATCGACAAGGATAATTAGCCAGTTTTTAATCAAAAACAGTCATGAAGAGGCGTGAGCCAATATATATATACAAACCCGAAATCCATAACAACTATCACGTGTGTGACAAGAACTAGTGTCACAAGTCATACGGGCATACTAACAGAATATACAAAAGATATAATATACAGTCCCACTATCTGAAGGAAATAGACAGGAAATAAGAAAAATAAACCCCATGGTGCTGTCGGAGATCGCCAGGAGAAAAGAAACTCACCGTGAAGTCAGGCCCGTCTAATATCAAAGTCAAGCTTCGGTCCGACAACCATATGTACCAGCCTCAGAACCTGTACACTTAAGTACAGAAGTTTAGCATGAGTACATAAATATATATGTACCCAATGAGTATCCTGCCTAACCTCTAAAAGGTAGTTACGAGAGGTCAACATGACACTCACTAAGGTCCAACAATAAAATTTAACAGAATATGAGAGAAATGGTAGGCATGTAAAGGCAGTGAAGCAACAAATATATATAAGGCACTGAAATCCAAGGACGTACTGGGAATGAGTAAAACAATTACTACTTCACCTTCCCCCAAATATCAGTCAAATCAGCGTCCATGAATTTAGTAACAAATAAATTATGCACATACAGGGTAAGGACAACCGGCCAGAGTCATAAGATAGTCATGTTCGTGCACTGCCGAGGGTCGAACGGCCCGAATCATAAGTGCACCTTTCTATAAAGTACTCACATCTATGCACTGCCAAGGATCGAACGGCCCGAACCAAAAGTGCATCTCTCAATCCTCTCTATGCACTGTCGATGATCGAACTGCCCGAACTAAAAGTGCATCTCTTAATCCGCCGTGGCGTACAGCCCGTTACCATAAGAGTGGGGGAAATCACACTCCACTCATTGAATGTAAATTGCAAAGAGGTCACATGCACACAATATCCACACATTTATTCTTTATAAATTACTTTTCGTGATCAATTCCTTACAATTATTTAAATTCCATGATCTCAGCGAAACAAGCCGCATATAACATGAATTCACTAAACATATAGTTCATTTCAAGGAAAACATATGGCATGGTGTAGGCCTAACTACCCAAACATAATAGTAATAGCCGCTACGTACGGACTCTCGTCACTTTGTACGTACGTAGCCCCCACAATTATCACACATAGCATTTAAATCACCTAGGGGGACATTTCCCCCTTACAAGGTTAGAAAGGAGACTCACCTCACGCCGCACCTACTCCCCGGGTCAAGAATGCGCCCGAAACTCCGAACTCGACACCCACGGACTCGAAACTAGCCAAATGTTATACAAATATATCAATTTATATTCAAAGCATGAAATTCTCCTATTATTTAGTCGAATTCACCATTCTTGAAAAAATCCCAAAATCCAACCCCGGGCCCGCATACTCGGATTCCTAAAATTCTTGAAGGAAACACTCACCCATAGCCTAAGGATCATTAATATACGATTTTTGTATGATTTCATAGCCAATTCAAGGATAATTTTCTAAATTCTCGAAGGCCCTAGGTTACTACCCAAATTCCTAAATTTTCCACTAATTAAGTAGTTAAATCCTACTAAGAATGCATGCATTAACCAACTTTAGGATAGAATTTACTTACCTTTCAGTGGTTGGTTCGTGGAGCCCTTTTTCAAGCTCTCAAGTGTTCTAATGGAGGAAGAAAATGAAGACAAATGAAGAAATCTCGTATTTTAAAGGAACACACTGCTTGACAGTGGTTCCGCACCTGCGGCTCGAGGACCGCACTTGCGGTCTCGCACCTGCGGAAAAGGATGAGGAGGCCTGGGCTCGTACCTGCGGAGAGGAGACCGCTCCTGCGGAACTTTGTCCGTACCTGCGAGAAATGGGCTGCCCGCTGGGGGGTCGCACCTGCGAGGCTGGGACCGCAGGAGCGGTCCCGCACTTGCGACTGGGCAACCGCACTTGCGGTCACACCAGAACAGGTGCACCAACAGCTATTTCAGCTGGTTTTTGGCCTCGTGTGGTGTCCGGGAGGCACCTGGGCCCACCCGAGCCCCCGTCCAAATATACCAACAAGTTCCAAATCATAATACAAACTCGCATGAGCCTTCGGAACACCCAAAACAACACTAAAACTCAAAATCACACCTCAAAACCCCTAGAACCAAACTTGGGAACTTTAAGTTTTCTTGACTTCGCTAACAACGCGCCGAACCAACCTATACTACTCGGAATGACACCAAATTTTGCAAGCAAGTCATAAATGACATAAGGGAACTATTCCCGGTCTCGTAATTCCGTCCGGACCTCGATAACTCAAAAACACATCCTAAACCATAATAGGAACCTAACGAACTCTTATTTCAATATTGGGCGCCGAAACGCTCCCGGGTCATCCAAAACCCATTCTGAACATGCGCCCAAGTTCAAAATCCTCATACGAAGCTACCGGAACCGTCAAAACTCGATTCCGAGGTTGTTTACTAAAAATGTTGACCAAAGTCAAACTTGGCCTTAAAGGCCAACCTTAAGGAACCAAGTGTTCCTATAGCACTCTAAACACTTCCGAATCCCGAACCACCAGTCCCCGCAAGTCATAANATTCCCGGTCTCGTAATTCCGTCCGGACCTCGATAACTCAAAAACACATCCTAAACCATAATAGGAACCTAACGAACTCTTATTTCAATATTGGGCGCCGAAACGCTCCCGGGTCATCCAAAACCCATTCTGAACATGCGCCCAAGTTCAAAATCCTCATACGAAGCTACCGGAACCGTCAAAACTCGATTCCGAGGTTGTTTACTAAAAATGTTGACCAAAGTCAAACTTGGCCTTAAAGGCCAACCTTAAGGAACCAAGTGTTCCTATAGCACTCTAAACACTTCTGAATCCCGAACCACTAGTCCCCGCAAGTCATAAATCATAATAAGACGCTATGGGAAGTTTCATTTAGGGGAATAGGGTCCGATAATGAAAAATGACCTGTCGGGTCATTACAAGATCTCTCCAGCCTACGAGGCCTCCCTACTCTCTCTCTCCTGAACTCGTCTGTCCTCTCGCTCTCGATCCCACATGCGCTCTAACCGGCGAGAAATCCCTACTACCTACTGGAACAAGACATCTAACTCCAACTCTCGAGTCGTGCTTAACCAAATACCATGTCTGGGCCCCTCAATGGATCTACGGACCCGTCTCCTAACTGAAGCAATCAAGGGAGGTGCATACCTAGCCGACTCACTGAATCTGACGGCATACTCTAATACTGACATAGCGCTCTGGTGCAACTACTCAAAATTTGTGCGCCATGCATCTCGGAGGGATTGAGGTTCAAACTCCCTCAAAATCATCTCTAAAACCTAAATCCATGCAAGTGAAGCTAACTCGGCCGGGCTACCCCAACTCATATGCCCGACATCACTGACAAGTCGTTCCTCTGAACTGAGACGTGAGAAAAGTAACCCCCACTCGACTCCACAATACCCATAGTACGGAGAATGCTGTGACACTCCTCCAGAAAACCCTGGCATCATCTGTCTCCAATCCACTGAAAGTAGGAGGGTAGTATTCCTTGTACCTCTCATGTTTGAGTTGTCCTTCCTCAGATGTTGTTGCCCTACCCACGGGCTGAACTGAAACCGCATGTTGTACTACCATGACAACTAGAACCTGAATAACACGATCTCGCTGTTCTAGAATGTAGGCAGCGGGAGTCTGAACTCCTCCCCTGATCTGTGGAGTAGCTGGTACACCTAGAATCAATCTGGCGGGTCCTCTACGGCTGCTCTAGTAGGTTCCCTAACTGCGGCACGTGCTTCTTGTCGACCTCTACCTCTTCCCCTAGCAACATCTGCCTCGGGGGTAATATTATCAGGAACCGCATCTCGTGTCCCCACGATCAGTGAGAGAATGGAATGGTAATTTCAAAATTCAAGATCAATGAACTCGCACGATAGGAATGAAGGAAGTGAAATTTTCCTAATAGTTCTGTAGCCTCTTGAAGATAAGTACAGACGTCTCTGTACCGATCCGCAAGACTCTACTAAACTCGCTCATGACTCGTAGAACCTATGAACCTAGATCTCTGATACCAACTTATCAAGACCCAATTTCCCCTCTGTTGGGTATCGTGACGGCAAATAGTCTTAAGGACTAGGTAAGACTATCATTAATAAACATCAATCATAATACAAGAATCATTTAAGTGTTTTTCTGAAATAAGTCTCTACACCTAACACATCTTCCCAAACCCGGTAAGTACAAGTCATAAGCTTTACAGAATTTACACTATAATTCCTAAACACCACTGTTCTGGAACAAGTACAACAGTGTATAAGCAAAATAAGATGGTGACTCCGAAAACCCGTAAACGCTGGAGCAGTTTTACCTTGAGTCTCCACAACAGCAACCGCACTGCTAACTATCGATCGGCCGGCTATGCAAAACCTGGAATCTGCACAAAAATATGCAAAAGTGTAGTATGAGCATACCACAGCGGTGCCCAGTAAGTATCAAGGCTAACCTCGGTGAAGTAGTGACGAGGACTAGTCAAGACACCCACTAGTCTAATAAAATAACCAGGAATAAATATAGAAAATGACGGAATATGACATTTGTATAAAGATTACACAATATAATTAACTACATAAAAATTCAATGCGGGAGAAAAAACAGTAATAAATCGACGGAATATCATAATATTACACAGAAAAATGGACGAGAACACAGCCAAAAACCAAAACCCACAATACAGTAAGAACAAGTAGTAACTCAGCACTGCGATAATCTCCACCTCTGACCTTAGCCAACAACTCCAACAATTTAATCAAACCTTCGAATATAACCTCTCACCCAACATTTTATATTAAAGATCTTAAGCAAATCGACAGATACTTCATCACCCTTCGTGCTTTTACTCTCATCCTTCCCATAGAAATCGACAGAAATGGCACGTAAATTAAGCAAATTAAGCAAGTAAAAGACATGAACAGCGCAACAACAATTGAGATAAAAGTCAAGTACAGGACAATAATAATAAGTCACACCAAATATGTAAGTACAACAATAATAGCTCGAAGTAAAGGCACAATGTACACACGGGGAAACAGATATCACATCATAATGCATGTCCCTCGTCCTTACCTGCATGAAAACACCCTTCGTGCCATGAACTCACAATAATATGGCACGGCATCACCCTTCGTACATTAGCACTCACTCACAATATCACGCACGACATCACCCTTCATGCTTTTACTCTCAATAATATGGCACGACATCACCCTTCGTGCTTTACACTCTTCCTCACATGATAATGAATATAAACAATGGCCCGGCATCACCCTTCGTGCTTTACACTCTTTTCTCACATGATAATGAATATAAACAATGGAACGGCATCACCCTTCATGCTTTACACTCTTTCCTCACATGATAATGTAAATGAAATGGCACGGCATCACCCTTCGTGCTTCACACTCTTTCTCACCCAAGCAAATAAAATGATAGCATTTAGACAAGGGAATCAACATCATAAACAATAATAGAAACCATACTGTCCCGGCAAGGGAGTCAACATTGGAAACAATATCATCAACAACATGAACAATAATAGAAACCATAATGTCCCGGCAAGGGAGTCAATAATGGGAACAATATCATCGACAGCATGAACAATAATAGAAACCACATTGTCCCGGCAAGGGGGTCAATAATGGAAATAATATCATCCCGACAAGGGAAATAACTATAACCAATCTTGCTTAATTAATTAGCTTCACGAAATAAATCCCAACTTGAATCAATGCTCCGCAATAGGAAATGCCAAGAAAATACCATCAACATGTATAATCATCAAGTTAGGCCTAAGTAGTGCTTAATGAATGATTATATCAATCACAATATACGACCCACGGGCATGCTTGACACCAACATATAATACTCTAATTACTGCTAAACAATTACAGGGCGAGGTAATACAAATTTTAGCTAAGTAGGCAGTTTTATGAAGAAAAAATATAGCATGATGATAGAAGAGGTAAAATCTTCATTCAAGTCTATTAAGATCAAGTAAACAACAAAGGAAATCTAAAAGCAAGTAATTCTAATTTAAATAGGAAGATATGAGACTAGTTAGGAACTCAGTCATAGTAATTACAACTTCATACACAGGGGATATAAGGACCTAAGAATCCTAAAAGGCTAACCTTATACAAATAAGTCCGAGTACGCACTCGTCACCTCGCGTACACGGGCTACAATCAACACAGAAGACTCAAATCCTAAGGGGTAGTTCTCCCACATAAGGTTAGGCAAGATACTTACCTCGAAGATGACAACCCGGTACTCAAAAATGGACTTCTCGGGAAAAAGACTTTTGGACGGCTCAAAATCAACTAGAACAACTTAAAAACACACATAAAACTTGTAAGGAACTATTCCGCATACTAAAGTTTCAATCTTTACAAAAATATAAAAATCAACTAAAAAGTCGATCCCCGGGCCCGTACCTCGGAACCCATCAAATTTTACAAAAATACGAATACCCATGCCGATACGAGTTCAACCATACAAAATTTATCAAATTCCGATACCATTTGGTCCCTCAAATCATGATTTTTCAATTTTGGAATTTTTCTTTCAAAACCAACATTTTCTCAACTCAAAACACAAATTAAAAGATGAAAATAAAGATAAAATCATGGAATATATTTATTTCTAGTTGAAGAACACTTACCCAATTGAATTTCATGAAAACCCCATCAAAAATCGCCAAGAACCGAGTTCTAGAAGTCAAAATGTGATAAAAATGGCTTAACCCTCGATTTTTAATATTTATAATATGCTCAAATATTTTATGAATCGCGATCGCGTGAGAAGGGATGTGATCGCGTAGAAGAAAAATCTCTACTGGCCAAAAGGTGGTATGCGATCGCGAAGGTATATATGTGATCGCGTATAAAGAAATTATCTGCTGCCCAAAGCAACACTACGCGATCGCGAAGCAGGGAGTGCGATCGCGTATAAGAAATAATTCGATGCCCAATTGGAAGCACTATGCGAACGCGGACTTAGAAGATGCGAACGCGGAGAAATCCGGCTAACACTACACGATCGCGAACTAATTTATGCGAACGCGATGAATGAAAAACTGGGCAGGTCAAAGAACACTACGCGATTGCGGCTATGCCTATGCGATCACATAGAAGGAAACATCAGAAAACATATCAGCAGTCCAAAAATAGGGGAAAATGTCCCTAAGCCCATCCGAAACATATCTGAGGCCACCGAGACCCCTTCCAAACACACGGACAAGTCATATAACCTAACACGGACTCTCTCGAGGTTTAAAATCACATCAAACAATGCCAAAACGACGAATCAAACCATAATTCGAACTTATGAACTTTGAAATCTTCAAATATCAAAACTCGTGCCGAAACCTATCAACTCAACCCAGAATGATGCTGAATTTTGCAGATAAGTCCCAATTGACATCCCGGAGCTATTATAACTCTCAGAATTGCATTCCGACCCCGATAATCCAAAAAGTCAAATGTGGTCAAACTGCTCCATTTTCCAATTTTCGCTGAATTACCTCAAATTACTCTACGGACCTCCAAAATCAATTTCGGACTCGCACCTAAGTCCAAAATCGCCATACAAAGATGTTGGCATTACTCAAAACTCATTTCGAGGTCGTTTACAAAAAAGTCAAACCTCCGGTCAACTTCTATTGCTTAAGCTTCCAAAACTGAAATTTTCCTTCCAGTTTGACTCCAGATCATCCGGTAACTGAATCCAACCACGCACACAGGTCAATATACATAATGTGAAGTTTTTCAAGACCTTACGCCACCGAATGGAGCTTAACTTCTCAAAACGACCGATCGGGTCGTTACATATGTGGAGGCCAGCTTGAGCCATTCATTGTCCTCATGTGTAGTCCTACATGTTTTGGATGTTGCTTAGTTTTATCATTTTTAAGTAACTAAAGTAAAGTTTATAAGTACCCAAATAGTAGGTCCAAAGCCTCCTGGACCAAATTCATGGGACGGGTAGCGCACGTATAGGACACGACTTAGAACTGAATTAGAACGCTTTAGGTAAACAACTTCAACATAGTAATCGGGTAGCATGAGATAATAGTTTGTGCTCGCTGAATAATATGAGCAACTTCTATCTAAAAGAGGTTGCGAAGTATTATTTATGTTGCACGGAGTGATCCTTTAGGCTAAAAAACTTAGGACCCCCCTTTTCTTTCTTTTATACACTTAATCGCCTAATATAGACCGTTATAGCTCTATTCTTGTAAGAGTTGTACCAATAGCGTTTGTGTTGTAATAAAAAATTTTGATCTTTATATTCTCTTTGTTTATTTGATCACCTAGTCTAATTACATAATCCGCATAATTCTAAGTTTGGTCGGGACCCACAGTTATGATCCTCAAAGAGTGCCTAACACCTTCTCTTTGAGGTAATTTGAGCCCTTACCCGATTTTTGGTGACGTTGACTAGTCAAACAGAGTTACATGCATAATAGGTGCCCTAACGCATCTTAAAATCATTAGGTGGTGACTCTTCTTTTTAATCCCATTTAAAAGAGTTGTCACATGTCGAAACCTGCTTTCGCGAGAAAAAAGGGCACGACAACTATTTTATGACTAGCGGAGATGGTTGGTTAAAGTTTGGAAAGGGTTCAGGTAGAAATCGAAACACTTAGCTCCTTAATAGTGGCCTAAGGTGGCCAAATTAGACTTGAGTCAACATTTTAAGTAAGCAATCTCGGAACTAGGATTTGAAGGTTCCAATAGGTTTATATGATGATTTTGAACTTAGGAGCGTGTCCGGATGTTGATTACGAGGTATGTAGGTCGTTCCAGCTTGAATTGGCCAGAGTTGAAAATTTGAAGGTTTGGAAAGTTGAGAAGTTTGACCCGGAGTTGACTTTATTGATATCGGGGTCAGATTTTGATTTCAGAAGTTTTAGTAGGTCAATTATGTCATTTATGACTTGTGTGCAAATTTTGAGGTCAATCGGAGTTGTTTTGGTATGATTCGGCATAGGTTTTTGAAGTCAGATATTCATAGTTTCAATAGGCTTGAATTGGGTTGCGATTCGTAGAATTAGGGGTGGGCATAAAATCTGAAAAAGTAAGTTCTGAACTGGATCGAATTAATTCGGTATTTTGGTTTCATTTTTTTCGGTATTTTGGTCTAATTCGGTATTAGATTTTTGATATTTCGGTATTATGGTACGGTCCTTGGTATCAGCTTCTTGAAATTTTGGTATACCGAAATATCGAATTTTTAAAGAATTTTTTTTTAAGTTGGACCTCTGCCCAGTCCAGCGCCCCAGTCCAAAATTAATATATTTTCCAGCCCTAAGCCCACTGCCCACTCATCCACTCTAGCAGCCCAACTGACCAAGCCCACTCTCTAATCTCTATTCAATATTTCAATTAGGTCTATAATAAAGTAGGGCATTTCATTTTCAATTCAAGGCTTCAATCACACTCCTCGTCGGCTCGTCCTCAGTCCTCGTCCTCAGTACTAACTCTAGCAGTCACGATTTTGCGAACTCCTCCCTCACTCCTCGTCCTCACTCCTCACTCCTCAGAGGTCAGAAGTCATTCCGAATTAGGGTGCCGCCATTCCGGGCAAACAAAGAGATCGGCTGTTGTTGCAAGTGATTGTATATAGAAAACCTGAAGAACACTAGCCATCTTCATATTAGGAGACTGATGATGAAGGTTATTTTCAGAGTACTGTTATTTTATTTGGTGATCTATGTTCGTTTTTTTGGGGTTTATTGGATTTAATTTTATGGAATTTTTGACCTTTCTGTTCATTTGTATAATTTCTAGCTTGATATATTGCTTTTTTTGTATTAGAAGATTACTTTGGTTACTTGTTCCAAGGCCTAAACTAGTAAAGAATCCTAAACTAGCATTCTGTAAGTGTTAACTTAACCCTTTTTCATTTTTGAGTTGGATGTTGGCTAGCTGAAACCATTTTTGAACTAAGGCAGGAAATATTTCATTATTATGAATGGCACTGGCAGCATTTCATTAATTCATTTTCACTCTTTAGTGTTGCTTATTTAGCGAATACTAAACCGAAACCATACTAAACTAAAATAATAAATATCGAATCGTACCAAAATAATTTGGTACGGTATTTGGTATCCACAATTGATAAACCGAATACCGAACCAAAATTCTGAAATACCAAACCGAAATACCGAATGCCCACCCCTACGTAGAATCGACATTGTTGATGTGATTTTTGGCCTCGAGTAGGTCCGTTATGTGTTTTAGAACTTGTTAGTATACTCAGATAGGATCTCGGGTGTTATTCGGATTGGATCAGATCATTTTAGACCTTGGTTAATTTGATGAACCTGCTGCGATTCTGGTGTCATCACACCTGCGGAGGGTTGGGCCACAGGTGCGGACACACAGGTGCATAAGGATTGACCGCAGAAGAGGCCTTGGGTGATCTTGGCAGTGATCACAAATGAGAGTGTCTTTCTGCATCTACGAGCTTGCAGGTGCGAGGAAATTGATCGCAGATGCATATGAGGCCAGGAATGCCTAGGGTCGTAGGAGCGGAGGTCCCTCTCCAAGTGCAAGTGCGCAAGTACGCATTTTTCTCCGCATAAGCGGACTTGTCTGACCTTAGTGGGAACCACGCATGCGATGGATTTTTTGCAGGTGCGGCACCGCAGGTGTGACCCTATGCCCGCAAAAGCGAGGATTGTTGGGCAGTGAGTGCATTTAATCCGGGACTTAGGCTATTTTCCACAGGCTTCCACTTGGTTTTAGGCTATTTTGAGAGCACTTTTGAGGGGGATTCTCATCAACAACACAAGGTAAGTAAACTCCACCCATGTTTAAGTTAAATACGAGGATTATAGGTAGATTAAACATGGAAAATTTGTGAAACTTGTGGGATTTTGTGAAGAACCTAGGGTTTAGGTAAAATTGAGATTTAATCATGGATTTGGTGGTGGAAATTGGAATAAATTATATATTAGAGCTCGGGAGTTCATGGGTAACATTTATATTTGTTAATTTCCAGAATCGGGGCACATGGGCCAGGGGATGAATTTTAGGAATCTTCCAAATTTGATTAGGTAACTACTATAATAGTTAAATTGTGAATTTTTTAGCATGTATTTATTAGTTTATACAACTTTTGGCTAGTTTCGGAGTCCTCGGCGTCGTTTTAGAAGTTCTGGTGAGATTGAAGAGCCGAATTGAGGACTTGGAACCGAGGTAAGTCTATTTCCTAATCTTTTAAGAGGGAACGTATCCCCTTAGGTGTAATAATTGTTATGTGCTACTTGTGTGGGGCTACGTAAGCACGAGGTGACAAGAGTCCATTCGTAGCTAGATTTCATGATATTTCCGGGTAGACTTAGATTCACGTCATGCCTTTAATTGTAATATTTATGCCTATGTGTATTAATTGTCTTGATTATGACTGAGACGGAGGATTTTGATTGGAGATATTGACTTAGTTTCTTACTTTACAAAAATTGGGAAAATACTTGATAAACTATAAATCCGTGTCTTCTCGTCTCGCAAGTGTTTTCGCGAGCGAGGTAAAATTCTCTACTCTTATGGGATCGGACCGTTCTCCTCGGCAATGACATAAATTACTCTTATGGGATCCGGTTGTTCCCCTCAGCGTGATGGTGACACTACTCTTATAGGATCGGGTTGTTCGCCTCAGCAGGTTGGTAATATTATTCTTATGGGATCGGGAAGTTCGCCTCAGTAGTCCTGAGTACCACTATTCCTATGAGATCAGGTCGTTCGCCTCGATAGCTTCGTGCTTAATAATCCGAACTGGATTTGGTCTGGTAATAATTGAGTTAGTGCCTTCACAACTGATTATGATATGTTTAGTGATTTGAGATAAACACGTGAGTGGATTTACTGTAGTTACTTTCATTTGCTTCGTTGCCACTTGTTGCACACTCACCATGTCTACTTTATGTATTTATATTGTTATTTGACCTATAATAAGTGTCAAGTCGACCCCCTCGTCACTACTTCTTCGAGGTTAGACTAGATACTTATGGGATACACATTTTTTTTCGTAGTTACACAACACTTCTGCACTGAATGTGTAGATATTGTGATAGGTACTACCAGTGGACACGCGGGAGCGTAGCCGATCATCTACGGAGACTTAGTGGTGAGATGTTTGCCTTGCTACGATCTGCAGCACCGGAGTCTCCCTCTACCCTGTTTATTATTTCTGTCTATCACTTTCAAACAGTAGTTGTAGTAGTTTTGTATATTTCTAGATTGCTCGTGTACTTGTGGCGGACGGTTTTGGAGACTTTTAGCATTTATGTGTTGATGTACTTATCATTTCTATCATTACGGTGGATGTAACGACCTGACCGGTCGTTTTGCGTTATCGGATCCCGTTCCCCTAAATGAAACTTCCCATAGCGGCTTATTGTGATTTATGACTTGAGGGGACGGGTGGTTCGGGATTCGGAAGCGTTTAGAGTGGTATAGGAACACTTGGTTCCTTAAGGTTGGCCTTTAAGGCCAAAGTTTGACTTCGGTCAATATTTTTAGTAAACGACCTCAAAATCGAATTTCGACGGTTCCGGTAGCTTCGTATGATGATTTGGGACTTGGGCGTATGTTCGGAATGTGTTTTGAATGACCCGAGGGTGTTTTGGCGCCCAATATCGAAATTAGAGTTCTCTTAAGTTTGAAATTTGGTTTGGAACGTGTTTTGTGTTATCGATGTCTGAACGGAATTCCAAGATCGGGAATAGTTCTGTTATGTCCTTTATGACTTGCCTGCAAAATTTGGTATCATTCTGACTTGTTAGCGAATTCTAGAACTTTAAGTTCAAAGTTTGATTCAATTTGGTTTTGGGGCCGAATTCTTAGTTTCGTTGTTGTTTTTCACGTTCCGAAAATTCGAGCGAGTCCGTATCATGAATACAGACTTGCCAGTGCCTTTGAATGGGGTCTCGAGGGGCTCGGGTGAGTTTCAGACCCCTTGGAACTAATTTTAAAACATCATAAATTCCAGGTCTGGTTTCCTTCTCTGCGATCGCAGATGGGTTACTGCGTTCGCAAAGAAGGAACTGGGCAGGGGTGGTTAATGCCCTGTGCGTTCGCACAAAGGGAACCGCGATCGCGATGGGTTGGGCTCCTGACCCAGTGCGATCGCACACCCCACCCGCGTTCGCACAGAGCCCAGCCTTTGAGCCAGCCCAACTACTTCTTACCCTGTGTGTTTGCAGGGTTCTCTCCGCGTTCGCATAGAAGTCCCATGAGGGCATGGTCATTTAAAGCTCGGCGATCGCACTGCCTAGGCTGCGATCGCATAGAGGAGACCACTGGGCAGCGTGTTTTTATAGCGGGATTTAATTCATTTCCCTCATCTTCTTCTTCTTCCTTGGGACGATTTTCAGCATTCAAGAGGGGCAAACGACCTGGTTATTGAAGGTAAGTAAATTCTACCCAAATATTAGTTTGATGCATGGATTACAAGCTAAATTAACTACCTAATTAGTGAAAATTAAGGATTTGGGGTAGTAACCTAGGGCTTTTGAAAATGTAAAAAATTACCCGTCAATGAGCTATGAAATCAAGTAAAAATCATGTATTAATGATCCTTAGGCTATGGGTGAGTGTTTCCTTCGAGAATTTTTGGAATCCGAGCATGCGGGCCCGGGGTTGGATTTTGGGATTTCTTCAAGAATGGTGAATTTCATTAAATAATAGGAGAATTACATGCTTTGAATATAAATTGATATATTTGTATAACATTTGGCTAGTTTCGAGTCCGTGGGTATCGAGTTCGGAGTTTCGGGTGCATTCTTAACCCGGGGAGTAGGTCCGACGCGAGGTGAGTCTCGTTTCTAACCTTGTAAGAGGGAATGTCCCCCTAGGTGCTTTAAATGACTATGTGCTAATATTTTTGGGGGCTACGTACGCACAAATTGATGAGATTTTGTACGTAGCGACTATTATTGTTATGTCCGGGTAGTTAGGCCTACACCATGCCTTATGTTTTCCTTGAAATGAACTATATGCTTAGTGAATTAGTGTTACATGCGGCTTGTTTCCCTGAGATCATGGAATTTAAGTAATTTTAAGGAATTGTTCACGAAATATAAATTACAAAGAGTAAATTTGTGGATTGTGTGTGGATGTGACCGCTTCGCAATTTACATTCCGCGAGCAGAGTGTTATTTCCCCCACTCTCATGGGAGCGGGCCGCACGCCACGGCGAAATTAAAAGATATATATTATGGTTCGGGCCGTGATCACGCTCAACTATGTCTTGTAGAAGACTAAGCGGGCGTTGCAAATATAATCCTGGGGTATTATGCCCAGAGTCGATCCCACAGGGAATTGACGTATCAAGCAAGCTGTTAAAATACTACTCAGCTGTCACCTGATGTTATTTAAATTACTAATACTAAAGATTAAAACTAAAGATTAACTATGCTAAGGTATAAACAATTGTAATAAAAATCTAAGGTTATGGTTTCCCCCGCTGGTGAACTTACTTCTCGGATACTTCGTATAGCTTGATTAATCGTCTCTATCAATCATGAACACTCTATCTACCATAAATCTCTCTCAAGTAATTATGATAATTTACTAGACGCACTCTCTCAAGTTACGCTAGCTAGATTGCATTACAGTTCACTTAGATTGCACCCGAAGTATCGTTATCTCTAATCCAACCTCTAAACCCTCGGTTATGACTTTCGTCTATACTCTGGGAGTGGTGTTGTTCAAACAATTACCTAAATATGCACTCTCTCTCAAGTAGATACATAATAAATAGGCACAGCTAATTGAGGGCCCTTCAATCAACTACAACAAGAACGTAGTTGAACAAATAGAGTTTAATCAACCAATCAAAGCTATATTAATATCACAATAAGTTTATTCCCCAACGGGTTCCACAAGAAATTAGCTAAACAAATTCATAAGAATAAAATCTAAAACAACTTGCATAATTAAACTACAAAGTAAAGAAGAAAATATGTACAAATTGATGTTTTGCCTCGGATCCACTCTAATCTCGAATCTCTGTGTATCTCCTGTGAATCCCCCTTTGTAGTTGTGTTTTAGGAGTCTATTTATAGGTGTAGGGTGAACCGTAACCGTGTAGGAGACTTTTATTTCAATTAGAAAATACTTAAACCCGTCAAAACTCGATTTCTGGCCGACTGGGGGACCCTGGCGTTTGGACCAAAACGCTGGCTAACGCCAGGC
>ML425406.1:29197-75348 GCA_005239525.1 Nicotiana knightiana
TGTTTGGCTCTGTCGCCCGGCTATCGCCCGGGTGTCTCCTTTCGCGTATTTTTCGACGTATTTGCATCCTTTTAGCTCCGTTTCCATCTCCACTTCACCTACACATGAAATAAACTCCATTAAGCACATAACAAGTGTAATTTTATCATTAATGCGCATAAAATGTAAGGTATATCACATGTTAAACTATGCATTTTGGTCTCGCATTAGTCACGATGACCATTTTGACACATTTACACGTAAAGTATGATAAGAAAGATATGTTATATTGGTACTCGTTTGAGTAAGGTAACGGATGCCCGTCGCGGCCCATAGGTTGGGTCGTGACATATCAAGTATAATCGGACTCCGAGCAATATCACGCACAATTTTTGCCGAGGTCCTACAGTCCAATCTTTAATAGTGTGTACACTGTCGAGGGTCGACCAACGCGAACCATGGATGCATCTGATATACTGCCGAGGCGTTCGTCCCGATCCACAAGCAGAGAGGATACTCTATGACTCCGATTAACGGCTACTATGTAAGAATAATAATCAAAGAAGGTGTAATCTCCACTAACGGTCAAGTAACCCTCCAAAACTCAAAGTTATGAAACTCAGTTTTTACAAATCCTTTATCTAATTTCAATTATAATTTAAGTAATTAAACTAAAAAGTTGGCTGCAAATAATATAAGTAATACATGGTAGGATTCTAAACCTACCTGGACATGAGCATGATTTTAGTTATCTTTGGACTATCGTCACATCGTGCGCACGTAGCACACACAATTATTAGCAAATAACCATTTATAGCACCGATAGGGATAATTCCCACTTACAAGATTAGGCAAGAGACTTACCTCGTTTTCAAGTTCTCTTTCCGGTCCACAATTCACACTAAAAGACTCAAGTCGGTGCCACGCAAGCTGAAACTTACAATGATAGGTGAAATATCCATCTCCAAGAGCTCCAAAATCCGCTAACCCCAAGTGAAATGAGAGAAAATGAACCCAAGTCCCAATTAAAAATAAGTCATTGTCCAGTTGACCCTTCTTCATGATCGCGGAAGAAGCCCCACGATCGCGAAGGCAAAGTTGTCCCAGGCCTTGAAAACCTTAACCTCAAATTAGTTCAGTCTCGCAATCATGAAGTCTTGCCTATTCTCAGCTTCCCGAATGCGAAGAGCAAAGGTGGCTGACCTACCCCAGGCCCTTTATTCTACGCAAACGCGGGCCTGTGTATGTGAACGCGAAGGCTACCGGTTTCATACCTTCACGAACGCGGCCCCTTGATAGAAAACGCAAAATCCCAGTCCCGCACTTCCTTCTCCGCAATCGCGACTCCACCTCCGCGTTCGCGAAAAAGGAAACCAGAACCAGCAGTAGCAGATTTTCAGGCTTAGCTCCGGGTGGTCCAAAATTCATCCGAGCTACCCGGAACCCTGTTCAATTGCACCAACAAGTCCATAAACATAATACGGAACTGCTCGAACCCTTGGAACATGTAAAACAACATTGAAACTAAGAATCTCACCCCAAAACCAAATTGAATCAACTTATGAACTTTAAAATTTTCAACTAGCTCCAAACCCGTCGATCTTACTTACACAACTCGGAATGACACCAAATTTTGAGTACAAGTCATAAATCAGCATACGAACGTATCCCCAGGCTTGGAATCCCAAACGGACCTCAATAACACCAAAGTCTACTTCAAAGAACTTGAAAACCTTCAATGCACTAACTTTCAGCATTAAGCGACGAAACGCTCCCAGATCACTAATAAGGAACCAAGTGTTCCGGAATTCAATATGAACCCTTCCAAACCCAAACCAACCATCCCCACAAGTCATATAATTGTAAAGGCACAAACGAGGAGTTTTTATTAAGGGAATAGGGATCTAGAAATCAAAATTGGTCGGGTCATTACACTATACCTATATGTATTCATGCATCATAAATAGAAAATTTCGATGGAAAAAGAATCACTCATGCAACATACATATGTAATACCAGATTATTCACTCCAATAAATTTAAACATACCCAACTCAGATGGAGAGTATACTGTTAACTTAAGAACATTATTATTAATAGCTCTAGTTTCATTGATTCAACATCTATGCTCAGATGGAGAGTAAGTACATGATATTAATTACTAGTACTTCACATAGTGAGATGACAATGAAAATATCCGATATGGAGGAATACCTAAAGTCGACACGTAAATTTATTACTCACTTCAAATTAATAGTGATCCACAATTCACACTAAAAGACTCAAGTCGGTGCCACGCAAGCTGAAACTTACAATGATACCTGAAATATCCGTCTCCAAGAGCTCCAAAATCAGCTAAGCCCAAGTGAAATGAGAGAAAATGGACCCAAGTCCCGATTTAAAAAAAAGTTACTGCCCAGTTGACCCTTCTTCACGATCGCGGAAGAAGCTTCGCGATCGCGAAGGAAAGTTGACCTAGGCCTTGAAAACCTTCATCGCAAATGCGAGTGCAATCTCGCAATCACGAAGGCTTACCCATCCTCAGCTTCGCGAATGCGAAGAGAAAAGGTGGCTGACCCACCCCAGACCCTTTATTCTATGTGAACGCGGGCCTGTCTATGTGAACACAAAGGCTACGGGTCCCAGACCTTCCCGAACGTGACCCCTTGATCGCAAATGCAAAAGGCAAAATGCCCAGTCCCCCAATTCCTTCTCCGCAATCGTGACTCCACCTCCACATTCGCGAAGAAGGAAACCAGAACCAACAATAGCAAATTTTCAGACTTAGCTCCAGGTGGTCCGAAATTCATCCGAGCTACCTGAAACCCTGTTCAATTACACCAACAAATCCATAAATATAATATGGACCTGCTCGAACCCTTGGAACAGGTAAAACAATATCGAAACTAAGAATCGCACCCCAAAACCAAATTGAATCAACTTATAAACTTCGAACTTTTCAACTAGCTCCAAACGCGTCGAATCTTACTTAGACAATGCAGAATGACACCAAATTTTGCGTACAAGTCATAAATCAACATACGAACGCATTCCCAGGCTTGGAATCCCAAATGGACATCAATAACACCGAAGTCTAATTCAAACCAAATTTAAGGAACTTGAAAACCTTCAATGCGCCAACTTTCAGCATTAAGCGCCGAAAATCTCCCAGATCACTAATAAGGAACCAAGTGTTCCGATTACAATCCGAACCCTTTCAAACCCAAACCAACTATCCCCGCAAGTCATATAACTATAAAGGCATATACGGGGAGTCTTTATAAGGGGAACAGGGATCTAGAAATCAAAATGATTGTTCGGGTCATTACATTACACATATATGTATTCATACATCCTAAATAAAAAATTTCGATGGGAAAAGAACCACTCATGCAACATACATATGTAATAACAGATTATTCACTCCAATAAATTTAAAATATTCAACTCAGATGGAGAGTATACTGTTAATTTAAGTCAAGTGAACATCATTATTAATAGCTCTAGTTCCATTGATCCAACATGTATACTCAGATGGAGAATAAGTACATGATATCAATTACTAGTATTTCACATAGTAAGATCACAATGAAATTATTCGATATGGAGGAAGACCTAAAATCAACACGTAAATTTATTACTCACTTGAAATTAATTGTGGAAGACCATAGAAATATATTTTTATCACCACTTAATCGTGATTGAATTTTAATTACATAATTGATTCAACATTTAAACGCAGATAGAGAGTCGATACAAGTTATCAATAACTAGTAACTATACCAATGAGTTCATAATAAATTTATCATATATGTAGGAATATCTAAATTTAATGTGTAAATTTATTATCTCAGTATAAATAGATAATAGAGACCATAGGGGTTTTCATACCACCACTTGATCACAACTACGAAATTTTCTCTGAGAAATTAAGTTTCATAATTCAAAAGATGCTCAAACCCCATCTAAATGGACTTAAAATGCGAAAATTAATATTTTTTAACTTCATTGCAGTGAGTATTGATCACTGGATTGTTTCTGATAGACCTACCAAATTTAAGACCAATCAGAGACCGCTAAAATCACAATCTCCAAAACTTCGGTGAAATTTGGAAAATTACTATTTTAAGCAATTTTAAGAATTTATAAAATGACCTACATTCTTATCATATACCATTTCGTGTCAAATCAGCATGTGTTATCATGTTCTAGATTAGACATATATAAAATAACAGAAAGAATGACTTTTCGTATGTAAATTACATTTTAATCCGCCAAAAAGCTCATTTAAACGTCCCTGAGTCATCAAAATACAATGCGATAAACTGCATAGTAGTGATTTCTTCCTAATTGATCATTTTTCTGATCCTAGAAAATTTCAGGTCATTCTGAGATTGTGAAATTCACGATTGCAGAAAAACTAGACCAAACTTGAATAAACTATTTTTGGCGTATTTACGATTAAATCCATGTGATTTGTATACTTGTTATATATCATATCAAGTTAAATCAACATGTATCATCATGTTCCAGATTTAACACAAATAGACGATATATACATAATAGTTTTTCATATTTATAACACATTCAATTTAATAAATTGCTTGAAAACCCATCTATACGACCTCAAAATATCGAAAAACAGCATGTTTCACTGCAAAGCACTGATTTTTTTCTCACTAGATTATTTCCGATGAATCTACCAGGTTTCGAGTCAATCAAAGTTCGTTAAACTCGTGACCACCAATCTGTAATCAACTAAGAGAACAATTGTTTTAAGCAATTTCATGGATTAAAATAAATATGGTGCTAGTTTTTCATTCTCCTTATAATTCTATTATGAGCTCAAGGCATATATTATGTTCTTCCTATTTGTAGGATACATAGTACCTCCTTTTAAAATACATTATCCTTTTATTAAACACACAAGAACCCAAGATATTACATTTTCTCCCGTTCGGCGAAAACACCAATATTTCTTCTCATGGATAAAGTTGGTGTGACTAGTACTCAGAGATAAATCTCTTGTTTTAATTAAAACCTCCACCACCAGTGTAGATTTATCAAGGATAATTTTTACATGATACATTAAACAGATTTTAATGACTCAAATAAAGAGACCATTTTTGTGAATCCTACTTATTAATCATAATGTGCAATCCATGAATTGATATAATTACACATGTAAAAACTTATTAAAAATCTTTCATGAGTTCAAATAAACATACCACTTTAGTGGAACCTATTTATCACTCATAAATTCTCAAGATACGAGTGGAGATACATGTAGCTCATAAGATTATTTTAGGTAGAATACGGACCATAGCTTAACAGCCATACTGATAATAAAAAATCCACACAAAATACTATCATATTTCACTTAATACAGCCTCTAACCAGAGAAAAAAATCTTTGATTGAAAATCAAGACTAGTAATCACATAGGGTATGAAAATATAAACCAAAAATTGAGAATTTCTTTTATGCACAAACATGCCACTTACCAGGATCATTTGTCATCAGGATATCACATAGAGAATTTTACTTTCTTACAAAATGATTATATCTTCACACAATACAAAACATACTTTGTAAGACCTAGTCAATATAATTATACATCTCTATTCTGGAATTCAATACAACTACATGTCCATTTACCGATAGTCAACATGTAAATCCATTATATCGCTAGTATTTAAACATGAAGATCATGGGGATTCACCCCCACCACCATTGGATTAAAAATGAATTAATATTTTTTTAAAATAATTTCCAAAATAGAAAAACGTCCAAAACACCATCCAAACGACGTCAAAATGCTGAAAAAAATATCATGATTCCATGCAGCAATGAGTTTCTCTCACCACGTCGTTTTTCATGGACCCACCAGATTTTGGCTCAATCAGAGTCCGTCAAGTTCGTTGACTTTCGAAAACACCGACAACCGGTCAAAATCGAGCTTTACGTTTTTCTAGGGTCTACTAATAAAAATCAGAGCACCCCAATCAAATATTATTAGAAAACTGATATCTCATGATTACAAGAATAATTCAAAAACTTTGCACAGTTAATTCACTAAACAACAGTGCAGTATTTTATAAAACAACATATACATATAATTCAAAATCGTACATAATCACGTTATTCTTGTTTCATAAAAAATCTAGTTATCTAATAAAATATGAGTGTGCTCTGATACCAATTAATGGATTATTATAGGCAGCGAAAGCAATTTCAATATCAAATTCACATGTAATCTAGAAAATTAGCATATACTGAGTTTTTGGGGTTACCTCTTAAAGCGAGAACACAACCCTTCAGTCTCGTGAGCCTTCAGTTTCACATCATCTCATTGAAATCTCCACCACCCACACGATCACGATCTCTTAACGTTCCACGGTCTACTACTGTGTTACACAAATAATATCCGGAAATAATAATTTCGTGTGGGCGAAATTTCTAGGAGAATATGGCCGAATATTCAGGCACTATATATTACTCCCTCTAGGTGAATAACCTTATATATTTATAGCACAAGTTTAAGTGTTAAACTCTTTTCCAAAACCTTTTGGGTTTTCTTTCCACCAAGAAAAAGATTCCTTTATTTCCTATTATTTAGGCATAAGAGGAACCACAAAATTTAAATAACAAGTCTTCCAATTATGGAATTAATTGGTAATTTTTAAAATTAATATCCACCATAATTAATTACGAATTATCCCACTAAAAATTCGTAATTTCACTCCTTATTCAATTTCGAAATTCATCCATTAAATCTTATTTAACTCATCGTGTTAAGATTCATATACTAATCAATTAAATTAAATTATTGATTATTTCCTTTAGATTTTCTCTTAACTTATTTTATGTGACAGATACAAAATTCACCGATTGGGTTATACATGAAAACTTAACAGTTTTCATAAATGTGTATCATCAATCTCTAAACCGAAACATGAATTCCATCAACTAACTATTATTTCGTCAATATACATTATTATTATTATTAAGAACCGATAATTTAATCTTTTGTGTATAAGCTAAAATCTATACATTAAATTATATACTATATAAACAAATAACACATACTAATATATGATCTATTTTAAACTTTATAAAATTGAATAAGCAATTGTCCCATAATAAAATATTCAAATCAAATTCATTATTAATAGCATATGTCCCAACATAATAAATATAGAGTATCGAAACTTCATGCGTACAAAATGAGAAGGTTAAAGTTAATTCTTTAAAATATAAAAATAAATTATTCTTTTTGAATAAACAAAAAAAGATAGACAAAATGTAATATGAGGAAGTAGTTTTTCCCTTTAATATCGAAAACTCCTGTGCTTAAATGCAGGTTTGTGATCAATAGCTACTCACATAGTAGATCATTTGATCACATACGTGATCTTAATTTGCGTGAAATTAAGGCCTTGTCTGCTGCAACATGGTGTGTCTGACAAGAACCAGCATGACACACTCTCAAAGTCCATAGGAACAATTCTCATTTATCGTATTTAAATAATAGAAATTGTATGTAAATATTTTGAAGAATCATTGACCAATTCACTTTAGGAGTCGTTTAATTTGAATACGGCTTAGGCTGGAATAAGTTATATTACTATAAACTATTTTAAAATTATTTTTTTATTTGATAATAATATAATTTGTAAGAAGAATATATAAATTATATCGGTGTAAATTATCTCGGAGCAGGGAATTTAAAAGATACGAGCAACTGTTAAGTGGTAATGAAGATAGATCCATATACCATATCAGAAAGCAGTAGGAAATACATGGGCGAAAGGCTAATGATAAAGGACCATTATTTAGAGATCAACGATCAGATCTAATCGCTATCGCTGTCGCTGCTGCTGCTATCATGCCCATCGTGTTTCTTCTCCTTTTTGTCCTTTTTGTCCTTTTTCTTCTTCTTCTTCTTCTCCTCTCCCTCCTTGTGATGGTGTTCTCCGCCTTCTTCTCCATGGATCTTTTCCTTTATCTTCTCAACAATCCCTTCCTTGTGCTCTCCGCTGCTATGGCTTTTATGCTTCTCTTCTTCCTTGTGCTTATCGGCCTCATGGTGTTTGTCTTTCTCTCCTTCCTTGTGGCCTCCAATATGGAGTTTCTCCTCTATCTTGTGAATGATTCCTGCCATTTTTTGCGTCTTCAATCACAAATGGGTTCAGCAGAATTGTGATCTGGGTGAGGAAATTAGTGAGAAAGAGCGAGGATTTTATAGGGGAAAAGGGACTCGTTGTCGGCACGTTAGCCCTTCTTAATTACATTTATAACCCTGTCACGCGTCGACGCGGTTTCAACGCCAAGATATTATTATTTAAAAAGCAACCACGATGAAAAATTTGTAGGACGAGATTTCTTCGTAAGGCGTCTAAACGAAGCGATATAACCAAAGAAGGGCGATTAAACGACTAAAGTCAATTTTTAATCTGGAGCTTTTTAGAAGGAAAATAAATTTATTTATATTTTTAATTAAAGTCTATTTTTTTTGTTTTTTAAGATGTAAAATTGTTAATAATTTTTTTTATAAATAATTTAATCTTTCTTAAGATATTGTTGATCTTAGATAATAGAACTAGATTCAAGAAGTTTATAATTTGATATCGAAATAAATTTTGATGTTCTAATATACTTGTTGAAACGCTTGAAACCTGAGTGGAAAAAAGGAAAAAAAAGAATGCGCAATATAGTTTTATTCAACGGCACTCTTCATTGTTTTGTACAGAAAAATACAACTCTTTTCTTTCTACAAATAATAATATAACTTATCGAGAACACGTTTTTAATGAGAAATGTAAAAGGAGAATAATAATATTAGTACCTCATTAATGATGTCAATCGTAAAATTTAAATAATGAAAAGTTTTATATTCGCGACAAGGGTTTAGAGGGATGATTCTCTTTCTCCAATGTTTACTCAAACGGTTACATCAATACTAAATTAAAAGTTATCTTTACTTTTTATAAATATTTTTTTTTAATTTTATTTCAACATACCTAATATATGTGGACCCTTCCACTAAAGATTGTTGTGAGATGTATATGACCCAACTTACCTTAACTAGATATATCGAGTTCGAGTCCCGTGGGTTGTGGTTAAAATAAATCCTAATAAAATATATTTTCTCTTTTACTAGACCTTACGCGGTACGAATCTAAATTAGTCAAGATCTCAACACAAATACAAATAAAAAACAAAAAAAAACAAAAAAATTTTGGGCCCTAAAGCCTTTGCTTTAGTGGCTGCCCCTGAACCAAACGTTTTGATTTTCTCTAAAAGTTTGCCAACAAGTGAGGTTGAGAAAAAATTAGATAACTCAAAATGAGTTGAATATAGTGTCGTAAATAATTTGATCAGACTCGAACTGAATACGTGTCGGATAAGGATTAATGAGGGTATGTAGCCGGGTAGAAGACAACTTGTCCAATTCTATCTGACTTTTAAGATTTTTATTTTCCTATCCATAAATTTATTCTTCATGTTTTCTTTTGTATATTAGCTAGAAAATTGAGCAATTTAAGTATGTTTACCTTCAACTTTGAAGTAGCCAAGGAGAATCAACTGGTTGAGACATGTGATTTAGCCCATAATTTTATTCCAAATTTTTTTACAAATTAATTTGGGTTCAAATATATTGGGAGTAATACCGCAGCTCTAGTAAATTTCTCAGCTCTGAGCATAGGCTCGCACTGTTTAAGAGGCGTCTAAAATTGTTTGTTATGTGTCTACTAACATTAAATTTACCTACTATTTGTTATATGCATTCCACTTAAGGAATTAACATTCCCATTAAATAAATGGTTCTGAGATGTGCTAGATGTGCATAATCAAATTACCAGTATTTAAAACTTGATTCCTTATGGACCTAACACTTCTCTCTTGCTTTGTAAAAAATTACTTAGATGCCAAAAATTCGTTCTTGATCATAAACTACTTATAATACAATTCCTAATCTTCCGCAGCGTTGGCACATTCACACACTAATATTATTCTAAACACTCCAAATTGATTTATTAACCCTTCCCCGATACTCATTTGTTTTGAGTAAAGTTATGGAAGAAGAAAAAAGGCTCCAAAAATGGGCAACTTCTTTGAGTAAATTTTATCGCTAGTCATTCAACTCAGAGTTTGTAACACTAAAGTCATATTTTTATTGTTTCAAACATAAAAATCAGTCAACTTAAACATTAGTCACTTTTCTATGTTTTGTCACATAAAAGTTATTCAACTTTGGCCAAGTTAACTAAAAAATAAATTTCACCTGGATTTTAATATTTTGTAAATGACATGACACTCTAAAATAAGTTAATTACATTTGGGATAGTTTCAAATACCTCCATTCCAGGTTTCGCTTCATTATACTAATCTATGTTGTGGTTTATGATATTGTGTAAGATAAAATTGGTTAGAGACAGTTGGACGAATGACGAAGTGACACGTGGAACTGAAGACAGATCGAATGTGAGTCCGCGAACAGTTGATACCGGATGCAAATATGTGATTGGTGTTAAATGAATCCCGAAGACAGAGTAGCCGATAGCAAATGTTCAAAAAATTGACATCGGATAGCATTCAATGAGCAGCTGTTACAGAGAATATCTGCTTTTATAGCCAACTGTTATACAACCATCAATGGCGGTTTTATTCTCATTTAAGAGGAGCTTGATTAGGAAAGAATGCATATAAGTAATGACAACAATTAGGAAAGAAAAACATAAATTTCACTAATTAACATGGTAGAAGGCCTAGTTGCAGATATAACAGACAAGAGGAAAAGCATGACCTTTATGAGGTAACAAATAAAAGGCATGAATAACTAACATGGTAAAAGGCTTATATGAAGTGCAACAAATAAGAAACGACATGGATGTACATATGACAACAAGAAGGAAAGCATGATATTTGCAAGTTAAATAGATAGAAGTCATGGACAAAACAACAACAATTGCAATAGAGGACAAAGACAGAACAACAACGACAAACCGCATAGAAAACATAGGTGCAATAGTAACAACTCAAGGTAAAGGCATGAATGTATACACAAAGAAAAGATATCACAACACAATGCATATCCCTTGTCCTTGCCTGCACGGAAACACCCTTCGTGTTGTGAACACATGATAATATAAAAACATTACAATGCAAATGAAATTACATGGCATCACCCTTCGTGCTTTTACTCTCATCCTCACATAATAATGTAAATGATAACATGACAGTTGAAATGAAATTGCAGACATCACCCTTCGTGATGTTACTATCATCCTCACATGATGATGTAAATGATAGCATGATAATATAAATGAAATGGCACGGCATCACCCTTCGTTCTTTTACTCTCATCCTCACATGATAATGTACATGACATGGCACATCATCAACCTTCGTGCTTTAATCTCATCCACACATGATAATGTAAATGAAATGGAACGTCATTACCCATCGTGTTTTACACTCTTCCTCACCAAGCACATGTATATCAATAACAAGCAAGGCAGGAAGCATGAATAACATCAAGGAGAGTGCTTAAGTATATATTTCAAATGAACATCAATCACCTCATTCAAGCCAATAACAATTCAATAAACCTCTAAACCTTATTGTTCAAGTATTACAACAAGTCTCAAAAATGATCTTCAACCCAATTATAGGATCCAATATCTCATGAATAACGGTCATAGCAATGTACTAGTGATTAAGCATAGTGATGACCGAATTTAACACATCAATAGTTTCACAAAAATCCCTCATATTTTAATCAAGTTATAATAAGTTAAATCTTGATTTCTAGCATTTATTTTCATATTCTTAGTAATATAGGAGTCAAGTAAGATATGAAACAAGAAGGTCAAGTAATTCTACAAGGCATAATTAATCGTATAATTTATCCCCAAGTATGATTAACCCTGGCACATGCATATACGTTCGTCACCTCATATTTGTATCACCCCCGCATGTAGCAAACAATGGGAATTAGTAGGAAAAATTCCTCCAGCAAATTTAGGCAAGACACTTACCTCAAACAAGCCAAATCAATACAGTAGAAGCGCCATCCTCCTCAAATCATCCTCCGAACGGCTTGAAACTAGCCAAAAAGATAGCTCAAAATCATCAAATAATGTCATAGGAAGCAAACCCAATCGATAAAGGTCATATCTTTACACATTTACTCAAAGTTAACCAAAAAGTCAAACCTGGGCCTGCACCTCGGAACCCGACAAAACTCACAAAATCCGACAACCATTCATTTCGAGTCAACTATACTAACTTAACTCAATTCCGACTCCGAGTCGATGTTCAAAACTCAAAAATTCACTTTAGGAAAGTTTAGACAAAACCCCCTAATTTCTCTTGTGAAATCATCAATAAAATGCCAAAAACAAATATGGAATCACGAAATATAATCAAAATCGAGTATACAACACTTATCGCAATCCATCTGGTGAAAATTGCCTCCAAAATCGCCCAAATTCGAGCTCCCCAGCTCAAAATGTGATAAAATAATTCTAAGGTCCGTAATAGAGTACTTATATGCATTATCTAGGTATACTCTTCGCGATCGCGAGACCAGCTATGTGATCGCGATGCACAAAATACTCAGCCTCGAAGAATCTCCATGCGAACGCGGCCCCAGGCTCGCGATCGCGATGAACATTTGCACAGACTAACGCGATCTCAGACACCACAACGCGAACGCGATGAAAAAGTCGTGAAGACTTGTCCAACCTAGCTCTATACTATACGAATGCGTAATCACTTATGCGAACGTGATGCTCAAGCTGTAGTAACCTACGTGAATGCGGTTGAATATTCGCGAATTCGAAGAAGAAGATACCCAGCTCTAGAATTACTCTACATGATCGCGTTCCCTGCTTTGCGATCGCGATGCTCTGCAGACACACCAACAACAAGCAATGGAAAAACCATTTGAAACGATCTGAACCAAGTTTGAAACTTACCTGAGCCCCTCGGAACCCCGTCCGAGCATACCAACAAGTTCCAAACATTACACGGACCTACCCGAGGCCTCAAATCACACATAACAACATTAAAACCACGAATCACTTCTCAAATCAAATTAAATGAACTTTTGAACTTCCAACTTCCAAATCTCGTGCCAAACCATATCAAATTAACTCGGAATGACCTCAGATTTTGCACACAAGTTTTAAATGACATAACAAAGCTATTCCAACTATCGAACCAAAATCCGAATTCGATATCATCAAAGTCAACTTTTGGTCAAATGTATGAACATTCCAAAACTCCAAATTGCCAACTTTCGCCAATTAATGCCAAAACCTTCAAGAAACATCCAAGTGAAAATACGGGCATACACACGAGTCCAAAATCACCACTCGGACTTAAAGGAACCATCAATACTCCAATCCAGGTTCAAATACACAAAATTCAAACTTGGTCAACTCTTCCAACTCAAAGCTTCTGACATGAGGATCTTTCTTCCGAATCGATCCCCAATCACCTTAAAACCAAAACCAACGATTCATACAAGTCATAATACGTCATATAAAGATACTCACGACTTCAAACATCTGAACAGAATGAAAATATTCAAAATGACCGATCCGGTCGTTACAATTGTAGAAAACAAATTATATACATAAAAGCTACATTTTGCTCTCATTTTTTATAATTTTATTCTCATTATTTATTATTCTTAAATATCATTCACACTTGGGACACATGTCAAGGTAAGTTCATATCTAGGCTTGTATTTCCCTTAATTTCATTTCATAATCTTATTTGTGTTCTTAGTTATTTACTATTTTGGGTCAAATCGATTTGCTTGTCTATAAATCATGCTATAAATTCAACTGTATCATTTTACAAGTAAACAATTTAGCGCCCACCGTGGGACATAGACAATTGTGTAATTTATTTTGGTCCATTTGTCGGTTACTAACAAATTTTGATTCCTTTATTAGTAAAAGAAAAATCAGATATGGCAGCTAATGATGTTAACATTGTCTACAACATTGGAGCACACAATGAACTGGAAGAGGTATTCCAACGTGTTGATTTCAACCGGTGAAATCGAAAATGAAGGAGATGAAGCAACCCTAGGCAACCCTAGTTCGCGAATGCCAGTATCCTCGACATGTGAGGGGCTAAACTCTTGATGATGGGGATGATGAACACGTTGTTGTAACGGTCAAAATATTGAGAGAACAACAAAATTCGATTATAGATCACCTCTCAAGGAAAGATCAGGTGATGATAGAATTGAAGCAGGTGTTACCGGGTGCTTCCAATAATGCTAATGGAAGGGCTCTGATTCCTCTCAGCATTCTGGCAAATCAAAAGGTTCAAAGATGTGATAATGACACTCTAAGGGAGGAGATTAATTTTGATGAGGTAGGAGGTACCGGTAGTGGATCTAGGAACAAATACTTAAAAGACCCTTTTCAAAACCGAGCTCGTGAGATTCATGATAGAAATAAATGAATGAATGGATCAGAGTGCAAAAGGAATTTCATTCTCGAATTGACCAGATCCCGAAGGTGCCGCCGGTGTTAGAGGGATCGGATATACAAAAGTGTGATGGGACTTCGGATCCATAGGAACAACATCATGATTTACACAACAACAGTAAAGGGAAATGACCTGGCCCACTATGAGATCGAATATGTTTTATTGAAGAAGTATTGCCAAACACTAACGAAGAGTGCCTTAACTTTGTATTCTCTCTTGCTTGAGTATTCTATTGATTTTTTTGAAATGCTTGAAGATTTGTTTATCAAAGCTCATGTTGGAGCAATAAAGTTCCAGGCAAGGAAGGCGGATATATTCAGAATATCCTAAGGAGAATTTGAACTATTACTAGAGTTTGTGATCCGGTTCCAAAAAGAAAGAATATTGTTACCAGTGGTCCGGATAAGTGGGCATTGGAGGCAGTTACAAATGGTCTTAACTAGTTGAGCTCCGATGCCTCTCGAAAATTGAAGGAAAGCTTGCTCGAATTTCAGGAAACCACATGGGCAGATGTTCACAACTGCTATGAGTCAAAGATCAGAATAGAAGATGATCAACTTGGCTCCTCGGTGTCTTCCAAAGGACAGAATTGTGACAGGAATCAAAATAAATTTAAAAATGATTTTTATGCATATAGGAGGTCCTCTAGAATTCATTTTCAGCCTTACGAGAGGGCAGATGTGTGTGGTAATAAAGGATTCCAGTCATCGGATATGTTCGCTTCCAATAGAAGGGCGGATTGAGGTTGGAATAACAAATTTTTGCAGGAGAAAGAGGCATCAGGGTCTCGAGATCTAGTATATCCCAAGTTATCCGATTATAATTTTTATATCATCCAGGTGCAATTGGTGCCAGCCATGAGAAATATTAAAGAATCGAGGTTTCCGAAACCAATTTGATCGGATCCTAGCCAAAGGGATCCTAATCTATGGTGTGAAATTTCATGGAACTCACAGCCATAGGAGTGGGGACTATCGACATATTTGAGAAGAGGTATCGACGTTGTTGAAGAACGGTCAGCTCAAAGATTTTCTAAGCGACCACGCCAAGAACAACTATGGGAGAAAACAAGATAATGCAGAACTATCAAAGCCGACAGCAAGGTCACCTTGGGTGACAATCAACATGATCATTGGAGCAGACGAAGTAAATGGGGTGAAGTTTTCGGCAGCAAAGAAAAACAAAGATATTGGTGACTCATGGCAAGAGGATCCGAGAGATCTCAAAAGATAACATCACCTTCATGGAAGAGGGTGCTGATGGACTTCTTCTACCACACGATCAGTCAACATCATACAATGGTGAGTTTTGGAGCAAGCGAGGCTGATTGGAAACATAGTTCCGGCAATAAAGCTTTTGGCCGAGTTCGACTTAACAAGTGTCACAACCCGAGGAGAAATTTTGCTGTCACACATGCCGAAGGAGTAATGAACACCACCCTGTTTGAAGTGGTAGATGGGGACATGGGCTATAATGTAATCCTTGGAAGGCCATGGATACATGAAGCGAAGGTTGTGCCCTCAACCTACCATCAACTGTTAAAATTTCCGACACCAGAAGGGATCAAGTCGATCAGAGGGATCAACCAGCTACACGGGAGATGAATATAGTGACCGTTTCCAGTAACAAGGACATGGAAACGAACAAATAGCAATTACAGGAACCAGTGCCTTCTTCTATCTCAACTAAAGATAATAAAGACGAGGAGTCATTGGAATTATATCAGGTACCAAGGTCTTTTCAGGTAACGAGGAGACAGATGCAACCAAGTCAACTGCAGAAGGGATCGAACAAGTGGCCTTGATGGAAGAATTTTTGGAAAGAAAATTCCATTTAAGAACGGGGTTAAGTCCCGAACTTGGGTTAAAAATTATGGATTTTCTTAAATCTAACGTTCATTGTTTTGCATGGTCACATTCAGATATGACATGTATTCCATTGGAGGTGGCAGTTCACAAAATGAGTGTGGATCCTAACTTCCCTTCGGTAAGGCAGAAGAAACGACCGATAACAAAGGTCAGAAACAGGTTTGTTAAGGAATAGGTAACCCGGCTACTTAACATAGCTCCAATTCAAGAGGTAAATTACCCGGATTGTCTAGCTAACATAGTAGTAGCACCTATAAAGAACAACAAATTTAGAATGTGTATAGATTATAAAGATTTAAATAAGGCATGGCTTAAAGACTCTTTCCCATTTCCAAATGTTGATCAAATGATTGATGCTACGGCCGAGCATGAGTTGATGAGTTTTCTTAATGCTTATTCTGGGTATAATCAAATTAGGATGGACCCAGAAGATCAAGAAAGACTACTTTCATCACAAATTTTGGCACATATTGCTATAATGTGATGCCTTTTGGGCTTAAAAATGTCGGAGCCACTTACTAGAGGCTTGTCATAAAATGTTTGAAAAACATATAGGTAAAACAATGTAAGTTTATATTGACGACATGTTATTAAATATCTTAATGTAGAAGATCATCTAAAACATCTCCAAGAGACATTCAATATTTTGAGAAAATATAATATGAAGCTCAACCCGTAGAAGTGTGCCTTCGGAGTTGGTTCTGGTAGGTTCTTGGGGTTTCTGGTCTCTCAAAGAGGAATCAAATTAAATTGCGACAAAATCAAATCCATTGAGGATATATTTGATCAGTTAACAAGTTGAAGGAAGTACAAATATTGACCGGTAGATTGGCGTCTCTAAGCAGGTTCATCTCGAGGTCTTCGGAAATATCTAAAATGCTACTTGTCTACCACTCCATTATTATCAAAAAATGGAAGAAGGTGAGCATTTGTTGATTTATCTGGCAGTTTGGGAAGTAGCGGTAAGCACTGTTTTGTCTACAAAGAAGAAGGTGCGCAATTTCTGATTTATTATGTTAGTAAAATATTATTCAAAGTAGAGACACAGTATCCACACCTTGAAAAGTTGGCCTTAGCTCTCGTAGTTGCCTCTCGATAGCTTTGGCCTTATTTTATTGTCATTCAATTGCTGCTATGACAACCTTCCCCTTAAGGAATGTCCTTCATGATCATGAGTTTTCGGGTCGTTCGGCTAAATGGGAAGTTGAAGTTAGTGAATTAGATATTGAATACAAGCACAGGACTCCAATCAAGTCACAAGTTTTGGCCGACTTTGTGACCGATTTCAGTCCGAGATTAATGCCTTTAGATTCTAAAGAAGCAGAGTTGGTATCGGGAATGGTCTCAGGAGTTTGGACCTTGTTTACTGATGGAGCTTCCAACGTAAAAGGGTCTAGTCTCGGGGTAGTTTTAATCACTCCTTCAGAAGAAACAATGAGGCAGGACATTAGAATTGTACCATTAACTAACAATGAAGCCTAGTACGAGGCTTTGGTTGTAGGACTTGAAATAGCTCGAGGACTAGGTTTTAAGGCTATCGAAATAAAGTGCGACTCCGAGTTGGTGGTGAACCAAGTATACAGAATATTCTACACCAAGGAGGAGCGTATGCAACAATGCTTGAACAAGGTTCAAGTATTAATTTCTCGGTTCAAAGAGTGGTCAATCGTCCACATTCAAAGGGAGGAAAATGTGGAGGCAGATATATTATCCAATTTGGAGTCATCCATAGAAATGAAAGGATTTGATTCTGGTGCGATAGTTCAATTGTTGCATTTGGTGTTGGATGTGGACGGCTACTGTGAAGTTAATTCAACCAATTTAATCTAGGATTGGAGGAACGAGTTCATTGAAAATCTAAGGCATGGAAAATTGCCTTAATATCCGAAAGCATCACGGGCACTACAGACCAAGGCGACTCGTTACTATTTTATTGACGGACAGTTATACAGGAGGTCATTCCAAGGACCATTGGATCGGTGTTTAGGGGCATCAGAGGCTGACTACGTGATGAGGGTAGTTCATGAAGGAGTCTTCGAGAACCATTCTGGTGCAGACTCATTAGTTCTCAAGTTAGTCAGAGATGGCTACAGTTGGCCTCAGATGGAGCAAGACGCAAATACATTTGTACAAAAGTGCGATAAATGTCAATGCCATACACAGTTAGTGCATCAACCGACAGAACTTTTGCATTAGGTAGTGTCATTGTGGCCATTCATGAAATGAGGGATGGACATACTCGGTCCCTTACCACAAGGACCCAGTAAGGTAAAAATGTTTTGGTTTAACTGATTATTTACTAAATGGGTTAAAGAAGGTTCTTACCAGAAGATCGGAGAATGAGAAGTGATCAATTTTATATGGGATCACATAGTCTACCAATTTGGAATACCAAAAGAAATTGCTTGTGACAACGGGCCACAGTTCATAGGTTCCACAATCACAAAGTTTCATAAGGATTGACGATCAAATGAATTACATCTTCAGCATACCACCGGAGTGCTAATGGGCAGGCAGAGTCAACCAACAAGTTCATCATCCAAAACTGTAAGAAGAAGATGCTAAAGGCAAGTGGCCGGATGAGCTATCAGCTGTGTTGTGGGCATATTGGACCATGGCAAAGTCGAGCACGGGTGAAACACTCTTTTCACTTGTATATAGCTCAGAGATTTTGATACCAGTGTAAGTGGGGGAACAAAAATTAAGGTTTTCTTGAGCAAATGTAGAAACAAATAATGAAGTGTTGCTGATTAAACTAGATTTGCTTGAAGAGCACCGGAATCTGGCATATGTGAGGATGGTGGCACAAAAGCAAATGATGAAAATATATTACAATCGTAAAACAAGTATCTGATATTTCGAAGTTGGGGATTTGGTTCTGAGAAAGGTAACTCAAAATACTCGAAACTTAATGTCGAGAAGCTAGGACCAACATGGGAATAACCTTACCGAGTTTCAGCTATAACCGAAAAAGGTTAGTTTGAATTGAAAATCAAGATGGAGTTAAATTGTCAAGCAAGTGGAATGTGACTTACCTCACAATGTATTATTGCTAAAGATCATTGCTGGTACTGAAAGTATGCAGTGTACTATTTTTCCCTTCGTCTAATTTTTATCCCATTTGGGGTTTTCTAGCAAGGTTTTTAGTAAGGCATCAATGTAAAGCATACTATGAAGGAAGGATCACCAGCAAGAGTGCTATATATGAGATGCAGTTTTTAGTAATTCATTTGCCCTCACTGGTGAATCAACAACCGTAAGCCCTATTGCCTTCACCTTAACATGAGTATAAATACTTCTGTAGATTAGCTCGTGAGGCAGAAACTTATGGATGGCCAAATAATCTTTGGCTCGATAGCATATGTCATATGAAAAAACTCACAATTTTAATGAGGTAACAATGTAAAGCATACTACGAAATAAAGGTCATCGGTAAATGCAAGACTTCCGATGTTTGAATTCTCATAATAAGCATTCGAACACTGGAGAGGGGGGGTGGGGGGAGTAATACATGACGAGGCACTAAAAGTATTACGAAGACCGGGGACTGTTACAACCGAGATCAATGTCTTATCAAGACCGAGGACTGCATGTTCAGCCCCGTAGAAATAAGCTATACAAGTTAGCCACATGTATTGACAACTTTATTTACTTAAGCAAAAGAATATTTATGTAAATGTACTTTTAAATACATAGGGAATAAATCAAAGTCCTTTTACTTTTATCTTATTTCTTGTCTGAATGATGAGTAAATTTCAAAAACTTTTATCTTTTGGAAGTTAACAAAAACTTTAAATGCTTGTGATGGAATGAGTAGGAGACGTCCTCTTCAAGAGCACCGTAAATATAAGGGCCCTCTCTCAGTAAACTATCATAGTAAAGGGTAGATTTCGGAAGTATTTATGCCCGGAATCAAAAGCTATCAGATGTGAAAAGATTCCTGAAGTTTTGTCAGTTAAATGGAAAAAAATATTTTTTGCACAACACTTAAGCAAAGAGTTTCTTTTATTAATTAAAACAGAAAAGGGTTCAAAATACCTCTAAACTATTGGAAAAGGTTTTAAAATACCCTCCATCCACCTATTGGGCAAAAAATACCCCTCCATCCACTTTTTTGGTTCACTTATGCCCTTTGACCGTTAGGTCAGTGCTAAATTAAAAATAATTATTATATTTTTTGTAAAACTTAAAAAAAAAAAATTACAAAATAGTTTCGTTTTTTTAAAACTAATGCGCCAATAATCCACTAATTTAGTAAAGTCTTCTTCTTCTTTTTTTCAGTTTTTACAAAAAAAAAAATTAATAGTTTTTCAATTTTTTAAAACCATTTTTTTTTGTAAAAACTAAAAAAAATTGTAAAAACAGAAAAAAACGTTTTTAATAAAAAATTTTCGTTTTTAAAAGCTGAAAAAAAACATTTGAATTTTTTTTCTTCATATTTTCAGTTTTTTTTAAAGCATTTCATTTTATTTCCTTTTTTCAAATTTTTTTTAAAGAAAATATATTTTCGTTTTCTTAAAAAAACTGAAAAAAATATTCAAAAATGAAAATATTTTTTCAGTTTTTAAAAAACGAAAATATTTTATTACAAACTTTTTTTTTCTGTTTTTACAATATTTTTTTCAGTTTTTACAAAAATAATGCATTAAAAAAACTGAATTTTTTTAATTTTTTGTAAGAACTGAATTGTTTTTTGTAAAAACTGAAAAGAAAGACTTTAATAAATTATTGGACTATTGGTGAATTAGTTAAAAAAAACAGAAATATTTTACAAAATATTTCTTTTAAGTTTTACAAAAAGAATAATAATTATTTTTAATTTAGAGTTGACCTAACGATCAAAGGGCATAAGTGAACCAAAAACGTGGACAGGGGGGCATTTTTAGCCCAATAGATGGATGGAGGGTATTATTAAACCTTTTTCAATAGTTTAGGGGCATTTTCAATCCTTTTCCATAATTAAAATGTCAAACTCAATAAAGATGTTTTGGCATAGTTACAAAGAGTAAAGAAAATATATGTACATTAATTCTTGCTGCCAGAACCCGAAGGAGTCTTCATTTTCTTTATTGGGAGAAGATTGTTCCACTTTCAGTTCGGTGCCCTCATCTTCTTCAGTTTCTCCTTGGGTTCCCGAATACTCAGAGTCAGTATTCAAAGAGTCATAAGCAATGTGCTGAGTAGGGAGGTTCGCATGGGCAGTTGTCTCCAGCTCCCGGGCCTTGGCAATGCATTCGTCGAATTTGCAATGCCTTCTTTGGCCTCCTCCAAAGTCTTCCTCTTTTATGGTATATGGCGTTAGTCTTCTCGAAGAGTGTAACCTAACCTCCAAATTAATAACTTGTTCCACGAAGGCAAACTCACGCTCGACAACAGCAGTTGCGGTATTATGAAGTTCAACCCACTTAGAATTTGCATCTATGATCTTCATGCAATTGAGCGGCTTCTTGGATGTGGACCATTATATATTGCTCGTACTTCTGCAACCGGGCCTCATGATCATCCATTTGAACAATTTTTGCCCCCAACACTTGGAGGCGCTTGGCAAGTTGATTCCATTTAGCCAAAAGTTAATTTCTTTCTAAAGTAAGATCTTGCTTGTCCAAAATCAACCTTTGCACACCCTCAAAATCAAGAAGGTTAAACTAAAAAAGGTTAGGAGTAATGTTATTAATGAAAGGTATACATTGAAAAGAGATGGAAGAAAGTTAGATTGATACCTGCACTGAATAATGCATGTTATTGTTTATCAGACACTCCACAGAAAGAGAGTCCATATTTCTCCAATCTTTTCTGAGGCCAACGTCTTCAGATTATTAGCAAGTTCCACCGGCTTGGAAAGTATATGGAACCCATTCTAAACCGAGAGGATGACACTTCGTTTTCTATGAGGGTCTTGAGTGGGCGCCAAGTAAGTATTTTCATAATTTCCATAGTTGGGAGATCGTGGAGAAGGGGAATTTCCTATTTTCAGCTGGGGTCGGTGGTGAAGAAGCAGTTGATGTAGATGAAGAAGTAGTTTTTATCAGCTCAGAAGTTGGCAGTGGATAAAGGTCGGGGATTTAGCTCCTTTGACCAAAATCAACTGCGGGAATTAGAAAACTAGATGAAGCATTTTCAGCTATTTCCATTCCCCCTAGAGTTCTTAAACTTCTTCTGTGGTGGAGTTTTAAGCTCTCTCGGGTGAGTATCCAGTAGAGCTGATAAAGAACTTTTTTTTCTTTGAATAAACCGCTTCATGATTGGTTTCTTCTTCATCAAGGAATACTATGGCCGGTCCGGTTGGTGTTTCTTTCATTCTCTTCTCCTGAGTCCCAGCTGAGAAGGTACACTTCCTCTTTGGTTTCTTGTTATTGTGCTGGGGACTCCGACAAGAGGTACCTTCACCAAGTGCGAGTAGATTCGCGATCTATCCCCCGGTTATGGGCATTCTAAAGTACCCGTTCAGCTTCCATCGGGTCGTTAAGAGCCTCGATGTCAGGACACACAACGGATCCCTTCGGAAGTCCTGTGTGGTACAAAAAGACAGTTAAATTGCTTCCAAGATATATTGAAATATTGAAAGAAGGGAAGAATAATTTTTTTTATCATGGTTTTTGGCTTTCCACTCATATTTGAGCCATTTCTTTCCACCTTCGGGATTCTAGTGTAGTAATATCCAGAATTTTCTGTATCCATTGGGCCAAATCTTGAACCTGTGGTGATTTCCAGTGAGTAGTTGGAGTAAGGAAAATGTAAATTTAGTAGCGAAGGAAAGTATTTATGAACATGAAAAGAAAAATATATCCAAAGACTTACGAAAAAGATTCCATGATTCGAGAAGAGCAGGTGCTATGGCTGGGAGGATGTCCCTGATAGCAATGATAACACACTGTTCCATCCATCCATGGTCGTTTTCATCATCGACGTTGGTAAGAAGGGTATGATGACCGTGTTTGCTAAGTTTTAGCACACCCCCGCAGATGATCTTTGGGGAGTAGAGGTTCATCATATGTGCAAGAGTTAGGGTTTCCCGGTCTTAGAGCAATTGGCAGAGGCAAGCCACCGTATGCTATACGGATGGACCTATTTGTGCCAACCAAAGTTGGTACCGGTGGAAGAATTATAAGATTATTGGGTCAATTCATTCACCCACTCCCAAAGATAAAGGGCCCAAAGTGAAAGGGTATGTATAAACATACATGAACCCTGGTATGAAGAAGGCGACCCTTTCTACCTTGCTAGCGGTGAGGATTTCAATGTTGTTCCAATTACAATCCTCCTTCACGACGGGGATGTTAGAAGGACAAATGGAAGAAGGATACCTATTAACAGGCTAGTTTGTATCGCTTTTGGGATTTGCAGGTTCTTTTTGTTCTTGAAGGTTTGATTTCGTGCTAAGGTGAAGAGGTATGATGGTGTTTACGGCTGGACATGTGCCAAAAACACAATATTAGCATAGAATGACTTTCACAACATGTGCCCATATTCCACAATATTTTATCTAAACAATGTCAATACCACAACTACGCATAGCCCTCAACTCAACAAAACTGAGTACAACAGCAATAACAACAACAATAGCACGAGAATACGAAAAGTAAATCAACTCAAGAGCTTTAGATCACAAAAAAGTGGTAGAACGAGCTCACAAAGAATAAACATAATAGGGAATACTAGTCTCAATAAGAATGGCTCAACAAGGGAAAAATAATATGTAACAAATGATTCCACATAAGGATGAGGCAACTACGATAAAGGATGACTAACCTTCATTTAGGGTTGAGAAATTACGAAGAGATGCAACAAATTCAATTAAAGATAAGCAACGGAAAAGATAATCATAACCTCAAATAAGGATAGACAATTACAGAAGAGATAATTGATTTCAATTAAGGGTAAGCAATTAGGAAAGGGTAGCATGGCAGTCGAACATGCAACAACTTCAGTTAAGGCACACAAGAGCCAAATAAACAATAAGGGTGAAACATGAAGCAATTAATTCCAATTAAAACACGTAGAGGTGAAACTAGTAAATGGGGAACTTAACTTAACAAAACAACTTCATATCTAATGAGCATAAGAACCTAAGAGCCATAAAAGGTCAACTTTCAACAAATAAGCCCAAGCACGTGCTCGTCACCTCACGTATACGGACTTCACATGACACAATTAGGGTCAAAGACTCAAATCCAAAGGTGTAGTTCCCCCCCCACAAAGTTAGGCAAGATACTTACCTCAAAGGAGAAAGACTGATGCTCTAAAATGGCCCTCTCAAGTGAAACAACCTTCGGGTGGCTCAAGTCTAGCCAAAATAACTTTAATCGATAAATAAAACTCATAGACAACAATTCTGGAGAATAAAGCTTCTATCTTTAACAAAAATTAAAAAGTCAACCCAAAAGTCAACCCTTAGGCCCGCACCTCGAAATCCGATAAAATTATAAAATCCGAACACCCATTCCGATACGAGTTCAACCATATCAAAATTATCAAATTCGGATAACGAATCGCTCTCCAAATCCTCATTATTAGAAATTTTTTACAAATTTTCCAATTTTTCACTTTGATACTCACCATTTTGATGTTAAAACTCAAATAAAATCATGAATTATACATAGAAATTGAACAAGGGCACTTACTCAACGATTGTAGATGAAATTTCTCTCTCAAAATCGCCTACTCTCGAACCTAGGTTTAAAAAATATCACAAAATGAAGCAAAATCTCGAATTACACAACTGAAAACAAGCTTGAGATGTCGCATTTGCGACCCAGGGTTCGCAATTGGAAACTCTCGCCAAAGCAAAGAATCCTTCGCAATTGCGAACAAGAACAGGGTTGGAAAAGGTCGCAATTGCAACCACACCAGAAACCAGCAGTTTCCCCGACACGGAAATAAGCATAACTCTCTAATACAATGTCCGAATTCGATGATTGTTTTTCCTATGGCTCCGCAATTACGATACAGATCTAATAATTCAATAAAAATTGAATTTTGAGCTTATTTTCTTAATGCGGTATAATTTATGCTTGAAAAAATGACGTTGAAGCATAAAAAACAAGCGCAACACAACCTAAACCTATCCAAAACTCATCCAAACCGTTCGGGACCTCGTTCGAACATACCAACAAGTCCCGTAACACAACAGGGACCTGATTGAGGCCTCAAATAACACGAAATTACGAATCACCTCTCAAATCGAACTTATGAACTTTCAAATCTTCAAACTTCCGAAACTCGTGCCGAAACATATCAAAGGAATGATGTCAAATTTTGCATGCAAGTCCCAAATGACATAGCAGAGCTAATCCAACTCTGGGAATCAAATCCGACCCGGATATCACCCAAGTCAACTCTCGGTCAAATCTCTCAACCTTCCAAAAACTTCAACTTTCAAACTTTCGCCAAAATGGTTCAAATTACTCTGCGGACCTTCAAATCCAAATCCAGACGCACCTCTAAGTTCAAAATTACCATACGAAACTATTGGAATCATCAAAATACTATTTCAGAGCCGTCTACACAAAAGTCAAATTTCGGTCAACTCTTACCGTTAAAACACGAATCCTTCTTCCCCTTCAATCCCGAATCATCCGAAGTCCGAACTCGGCTACGCACGTCATAACACATAATACGGAGTTGCTCAAGACCTTAAGCCACTAAGTGGAGCACTAGTTCTCAACACGACCGGTCGGGTCGTTACACCGGACATGCTAAATTCATAGCTAGGCTTGTATTTCCATTAATTTCATTTCATAATCTTATTTTTGTTCTTAGTTGTTTACTATTTGGGTCAGATTGATTTCTTTGTTTCGAAACCTTGATATAAATTTAACTGTACCGTTTTACGAGTAAACAAATATTATATTTATTCTTTTTATTTTGATTTCTTTGTAATAAATTTTAAACTCATTATCTTTAATGTAAAATATATAATTTGACTAATTGCTTTTAGTGATATACTTATTTATTTAGTGAATTTTATAATTGTTTTTTAATTAGTAGAAGATGAGTCGTTTTTAGCATCACATATTCAATGACAAACACAATTTTCGAGCTTGGTTTGTTCCCGTTGTGATTAATGTTATAAAAAAATTAAACAAGAAAATAAGCATAATTTCGTAACCATAAAGGAAATTAGTATTTCTAAACTAATTTATCATATATATATTTTTTATTAAGCTTATTGGTTATTTTGGAGTGCCATGTCATAATTTTTTGGTATAAAATATAAAAATTCAGGTGAGATCTATTTTTTAGTTAACTTAACTATAATTGAATGACTTTTATGTGATAAAAAAAATAACTTTGGTGTGCTAAACTTTGAGTTTAGTGACTTTTATGTTACTAAAACTATAGAAATAGCTTTTGTATTACAAACTTTAGGTTGAATGAATTTACCCGCAATTTTTTCCATTTATTGTTTTTTTAAGTATTCTTGGTGCATCCGTTTAAGATGTATGTGATCTTTTCAAGATAGTTCGAGTCAATTACGGAATTTAATTTATTTTTCTTATTATTAAATTTATTGAACACCTATAGATTCGATAGAGGCGTGGACGGTGCATGGTTGGCTGGCTACCGACGAAGTATCTTATCTCCTGAACTTTGCCACTTCATCAAAAGTCAAGAGCCCACTAGCAAAAGCAGACGTGTTTTCCTTCAATAAAGCTTTAAGAATATTTACATCTTCTAGGGTGTTTCTTGTCCCTTTCTGTTTTCTTTCAATTTAAAGTTTTAAAGTTGTAAGAATATTTTTCATTTAAAGCTCTAAGCAGGGGAAGTAAGAATTTAAAATTTATGGTTATGAATTTACTTATCGAATTTAAACTTTATTTTAATTATTAGTTCATGAATAAATATTTATACATATTTATTATATTTTCTAACACAAATATAGAATACAAAAATATAACTACTACTAAGTTTATCGGAACCAGTGCATAGTAATGTAGGCTGTAAGAGTATTTAGTTAATCTCGACCTCCTCTACTCGACTACTAGCATGAAAGAGGTTAATAGATTCGTTAGAAATAAACACATACTTAGTGAAATTGGATAAAACAATTTACCTTAAGCGTCACGCAAACACTTCATTTTCTTCAATACCTAAATATCTTAAAACTTTGGAAATTTAACTTGGTCGTCCTTGCAAATGAGAAGTTAGTTGCTAATTAGTTAATAGTTGCTAATTAGTTAGTTGGACTAAAGTGTAACTAGAACAAACTTAAAGGTGTACAAAAGTGATAACCACTTAGTATATAAAAGACTAAGTCGATTATCAATGTGCATAACAGAAATGAGCTTCTGCTCTTCTTTTATCTCTTCTTCTTCTTTCTGAATTCAATACAACAAAATCTACGTTCATTGTGCATGTGCTAATCGTGTAGATGTGTACTTAATTAGTGCAATTTGACATGGTATCAGAGCGGAAATCGATCGATTCGAGTTGTTCTTCGCCTATAATTTAAGAACTTAGCTGAGTTCGAAGCTCGCAGAGGTACGAAAATGGCAGACGATGAAATTGGACAGCTTCCTCACAACCATTCACTATACCTTAAGGATTCAGATTCGTCGGGAAAAACTTTAATAGCTCTCAAACTCACAGGGCCATAAAATTATGCCATGTGGAGTACATATATGAGAGTAGCTATCATAGTGAAGAACAATTTAGGGTTTGTGGATGGAACCTTACTCAAAGCTTCATACAGAGGAGAATTAACAGTGAATGGGAAAGGTGTAATGCAGCGGTCATCTCATGACTTAGTAGCACTGTGGCGGCAGATTTGGTGCCAGGCATCATGTACGCATCAAGTGCGAGAAAAAACTGGGACGAGTTCAAGGAAAGGTTTGACTAAGATGACCTGATCAGATATCTGCTGACATTACAACCCTAAAGCAAGGTGCAGAATCTATGACCTCTTACTTCTCAAAATTGAAAAACTTATGGAATGAATTAGACATCCTAGCACCACTACCCTCATGTGACTGTGAAGAATCACACCCATACATAGAACATTTAGTGAGACAAAGGCTACTATAATTTTTAATGGGGCTGAATGAGAGTTATAGCCATGTGAGAAGTGCAGTGTTGTTGAAAAAGCAGTCCTTACGGTGAACCAAACTTAAGCAGTTGTAGTACAGGAGGAAAGTTAGAGGGAATTAGGAGTGTTTGACACAAATAGGGAGCCAATGAGTATGTTAGCAGGAAAAGGAAATCAATTTCTGAAGGGGAAGAAGACAAGACTTATTTGTGAATACTGTGGGTACAAAGGACATTTAAAGGAAAACTTCTACAACATCATTGGGTACCCAACAAACTTCAAAAGCAAGAAGAAAGGTCAATTTCCTGCCAAATCTTATGCTAACAATATCAATGGAGAAAAGGAGGTTGCAATGGACAATCAACCACAAGGGAGCTATATGACTGATGATCAATACAAGCACCTAGTGAGTCTGTTAACAAAGTCATCAATGGAAGAAAGTTCTAACAACACAGCATGCTCAACAAACATGACATGTATAAAGTCACTATTATCTAATGCATGATCATATGATTAGATAGTAGATATAGGAACATCACACCATATCACCTTTTCAAGGAAGTATTAGAAAAATTAAGGAGAGTTAATAGAGAAAACAGTAGTGGAGTTCAAATACCTACAAGAGGAAGATAAAAAAAAGTACACACAGAAGCTGCAATAATACCATGAGTGTAGAAGATTCAGAATGTTTTACATGTGCCTGAATTTAAGTTCAATCTTATTTCAGTATCCAAGATGACTAGAGATTTATGTTGTTCAATATGCTTCTACCCTGGTTTTTGTGTGTTTCAAGGATTTTACAATGGAAGGGTACTGGGGATTGATAGAGAAGATGAAGGATTGGACATAATTAGAGGTGAAGAGGAGGAAATAGTAGATGGATCAATCAAGAAGGAAGAAATAAATGCAACATTGTGGCATCAAAGGATGGGACATGCTTCCATAGGTTCCTTACAATGCTTTCAAGATTTGAAGAATAAAATGTCAAGATGTACAGAAGGACTGTGAGATTTGTCCATTAGCCAAGCATAGTAGATTGAAATTTCCTATTAGTAGTCATCAATCTGACTGTATTTTCCAACTTGTGCACATAGACGTATGGGGACGATACAAAGTAGCCACTTATGACAAGAGGCATTACTTTGTAACTATAGTAGATGACTATAGTAGGTATTCCGGGTTCTGTTTGCTACAATATAAATGTAAAGTAACAGTAGTATTTAAGGATTTCTTTTCTTTTGTGAAGAAACAGTTTAATACTACTATTAAAGTGCTAAGATCTGACAATGATACAGAAATTTTCAATATAAATTGCAATGATTTGTTGTCATCCTTGGGTGTAAGTACACCAAAGTAGTTGTCCTTATACTCCATACAAAAAAGAAGTAGTAGAGAGAAAATATAGACACATATTAGAGGTGGCAAGAGCATTGAAATTCCAAAGCAACATACCTGCTAGGTTTTAGGGATATTGCATCATAACTTCAGTGTATTTAATCAATAAATTTCCTACAGCAGTGCTGAATGGAAAGTCTCCATATGAAAAGCTCTATGGGAGACAACCTAAAGTAGATCATCTCAGAGTGTTTAGGTGTCTATGTTATGCTACACTGCCAAGAGGGTATAAATTTTCAGCCAGGGCAAAGAAATCAATATTCATTGGTTATTTATAGGTGCAGAAGGGATATAGACTGTATGATCTGGAATCCAATAGATTTTTTTAAAGTAGGGATGTGAGCTTTAGGGAAGACATTTTTCCTTTCAAGGCACTGCCTAGTGAACCTGAGAATCTGTTCATTGCTGATGTTGATTGCTCAACAACTGCTAGGGATCATTCTATTTCAGCAGCAGAAGCAGATGATGATCTGGGGATAGCCCCTCAACAGAATGCAAATGACAAAATCCACAACACTAAAGCAGATGGTGCCAACAACTCTGTAACACTAGATATGCCACTAGATGAGGCAGTCAATGACATAGAGGAACTTGGGTCAGGAGAAAGCAGTAACCAAGATCCTGTAAAACAACAAGATCCTCCACAACAACATGAACATGAAGAGACACTTGAGCAAATGTCATCAGTTGTGCCACAACCTATTGTGATCATAAAGTCAACAAGAAAAACAAAGACAACAATATGGATCAAGGATTATGTGACTTCATGTAAACCAAAAGGAACTAGCCTCTATTCCGTTTCCAATTATGTGAGCTATGCTCATTTATCAGAACACTATCAATGCTATCTTGGTTCATTTTCATCTCAGATGGAACCAAGTCTTTTCAGGTAGCTTCTCAAGATGACATGTGGATAGAATCAATGAAGCAATAGATTCTGGAACTTGAAGAAAACAAGACTTGGGAAATAGTGCATCTGCCTTCAGGAAAGCAAACTATTGGCTCAAAGTGGGTGTACAAGATCAAACACAAAGCTAATGGTGAAGTGGATAGATTCAAAGCCAGACTTGTTGTCAAATGATATAAACAACAGGAGGGATTAGATTACCATGAAACATTTTCACCTGTTGCCAAGATGGTAACAGTCAGAACTGTGATAAACCTAGCAATCTCTAAAGGATGGGCTTTGTCTCAAATGGATGTGAACAATGCCTTCTTACAAGGTGATTTGTATGAGGATGTTTACATGGACTTGCCTCAGGGATCCGATAGGCAGGGGGAGTATAAAGTTTGCAGACTACTTAAGTCCCTTTATGGCCTCAAACAGGCATCGAGACAGTGGAATATAAAATTGACCGATGCACTGATTGGTGCAAGGTATTCTCAAAGTGCCTATGAGCATTCCCTGTTCACAAAGAAGACAAATGCAGAACTGGTGATCATCCTTCTATATGTAGATGATCTGTTGATTACTGGAAGTGACAACATGTTGGTGGAAGAAGCAAAATCAACTCTACCCAAACATTTCAAGTTGAAAGATCTAGGTGAACTTAGATACTTCCTGGGAATTGAGCTCATGAGGTCAATAACAGGAGTCATACTTAATCAAAGAAAGTATGCTCTTCAGCTGATTTAAGAGGTTGGGTTAAGTTTGGCTAAACCAGCTAGCTGACAATTGCAAAACCAAAAATTGACAACTGTTGAATATGATAAACATACAAGGACTAAAGGAAATGAGGAGTTGCAAGACATTGTAAGCTATTAGAAACTAATAGGGAAGCTCATTTTCCTAACTATTACTAGGCTAGACATATGTTTTGCAGTTCAGGTTCTAAGTCAGTTGATGCAACATCCAAAGCAATCATATTTAGATGTTGCACTGGGAGTTGTGAGATACATTAAAGGTTCACCAGGAATGAAAATATTGCTGAAGAAAGGATCACTGAAAGAAGTTAATTGTGATGCAGATTGGAAAGCTTGCCCAAACACAAGAAGGTCTCTAACTGGATAAGTGATAAAACTAGGAGACTCATTGATCTCCTAGAAATCTAAGAAACAATCAACTATGAGCAGGAGTTCTGCAGAGGCACAATATTGGTGGATAAAAATATGCATAGTGGGTTTAAGGCATATAAGAGACATGAACTTTCAAGTCCCTGCCACCTTAACTCTCACTAACTGTCGGAGCACAAAGGATGGAAATATGATAAATGAACATATGGCAGTGTAAAATAAATACATATATATTGTTCACGCCAAGGACTGCATGATTTAGTTCCCTGATTGCATCCTGTACACAGCAGTCAAATTACATAAATAATTTGGCTAACAATGTTAGTGAGGTGAAACCGATGCTCCTGATAAAAAAACTTATAAACCTCACCTTAGTTACATCTCATAAATTAAATTTCTTGGACACTCAAAATTAATTTTCTTGAAAGTTTGATACATGATGTCCCATTTGTGATTTTACCAAATTAAATTTTCTGTTTGACAAAGAGAGAAAACTTAATATCGAGATAGATGTTGTCGAAACACACTTTGTTCATCATATTGGTGACATATATCAAGAAATAATGCACATATACTGCAACACACTGTCATTAAAACTATTAATTAACAAATACCACCACAAACCCCCTAATTTCATAACCTAGATCAAATCTAAATCCTCTTGATGCAAATACCATTCAAACTAAGTTTAAGGCGTGATATTCCACTATTATAGTTTGGGTTAACGAAATCTCCAATAGTATCTTCATTGAGATTTTTCAATTCACAAATTAAAGAGCTAATAGATAGCATAATTGCCATTGTTGTTAAAAATAAAAATAGAAACTCTCATAGCTACAGAGCTCAAACAACATGATGAATTCAATTTCTTGGGTAGAGGATAAAATAAAATCATCGCATACGACATATTTTGCGATTTCTGGAAGTACTTAAGAGATTTAATTACGAAGATATGATAATAATGTTGAATTGGAGCCGATTTTTCTAATCAAGATATTATAGCTCACATCCATTGGTAAGGAGAATTGATAGAATCTAAGGGTCCACCAAGCTATATAGAGAACCGGGTTCTCTATTAGTTCCCACAGAATACACGCACACTGCAATAGGTAAATGTCACAATGAAGTTTTACATGGAAAACTCCCAACTCAAAATGATTTACATGTTCCTGACTTTAAGTTCAATCTCATTTCAGTATCCAAGTTGGCTAGAGATTTATGTTATTCAACATGCTTCTACCCTTGTTTTTGTGTGTTTCAAGTATTTTACAATGGAAGGGTACTGGGGATTGGTAGAAAAGATGAAGGATTGTACATCATTAGAGGTGAAGAGGAGGAAATAGTAGATGGATCAGTCAAGAAGGAAGAAATAAATGCAACATTGTGGCATCAAAGGATGGGACATGCTTCCACAGGTTCCTTACAATGCTTTCAAGATTTGAAGAATAAAATGTCAAGATGTACAGAAGAACTGTGAGATTTGTCCATAAGCCAAGCAGAGTAGATTGAAGTTTCCTATTAGTAGTCATCAATCTGACTGTATTTTCCAACTTGTGCACATAGATGTATGGGGACCATACAAAGTAGCCATTTATGACAAGAGGCAGTACTTTGTAACTATAGTAGATGACTATAGTAGGTATTCCGGGTTCTGTTTGCTACAATATAAATGTAAAGTAATAGTAGTATTGAAGGATTTCTTTTCTTTTGTGAAGAAACAGTTTAATACTACTATTAAAGTGCTAAGATCTGACAATGATACAGAAATTTTCAATATAAATTGCAATGATTTGTTGTCATCCTTGGGTGTAAGTACACCAAAGTAGTTGTCCTTATACTCCATACAAAAAAGAAGTAGTAGAGAGAAAATATAGACACATATTAGAGGTGGCAAGAGAATTGAAATTCCAAAGCAACATACCTGCTAGGTTTTAGGGATATTGCATCATAACTGCAGTGTATTTAATCAATAAATTTCCTACAGCAGTGCTGAATGGAAAGTCTCCATATGAAAAGCTCTATGGGAGACAACCTAAAGTAGATCATCTCAGAGTGTTTAGGTGTCTATGTTATGCTACACTGCCAAGAGGGTATAAATTTGCAGCCAGCGCAAGGAAATCAATATTCATTGGAGATTCAGAGGTGCAGAAGGGATATAGCCTGTATAATCTGGAATCCGATAGATTTTTTGTAAGTAGGGATGTGAGCTTTAGGAAAGACATTTTTCTTTTCAAGGCACTGCTTAGTGAACCAGAGAATATGTTCATTCCTGATGTTGATTACTCAACAACTGCTAGGGATCATCCTATTTCAGCAGTAGAAGCAGATGATGATCTAGGGATAGCCTCTTAGTAGAATGCAAATGAAAAAATCCACAACACTGAATCATATGATGTCAACAACTCTGTAGCACTAGATATGCCACTAGATGAGGCAGTCAATGACATAGAGGAACTTGGGTCAGGAGAAAGCAGTAACCAAGATCATGTACAACAACAAGATCCTCCACAAGACTACACTTGAGAAAATGTCATCAGTTGTGCCACAACCTACTGGGAGCAGAAACTCAACAAGAACAACAAAGCCAACAATATGGCTCAAGGATTATGTGACTTCATGTAAACTAAAAGGAACTGGCCTCTATTCACTTTCCAATTATGTGAGCTATGCTCACTTATCAGAATACTATCAATGCTATCTTGGGTCATTCTTAGCTCAGATGGAACCAAGTCTTTTTAGGAAGCTTCTCTGGATAGAATCAATGAAGCAAGAGATTCTGGCACTTGAAGAAAACAAGATCTGGGAAATCGTGGATCTGCCTCCAGGAAAGAAAACTATTGGCTCAAAATGAGTGCACAAGATCAAACACAAATCCAATAGTGAAGTGGATAGATTCAATGCCAGACTTGTTGCCAAAGGATATACACAACAGAAGGGGTTAGATTACCATGAAACATTTTCACTTGTTGCCAAGATGGTAACAGTCAGAACTGTGATAAACCTAGCAGTCTCTAAAGGATGGGCTTTGTCTCAAATGGATGTGAACAATGCCTTCTTACAAGGTGATTTGTATGAGTATGTTTACATGGACTTGCCTCAGGGATTCGATAGGCGGGGGGAGTATAAAGTTTGCAGACTATTTAAGTCCCTTTATGGCCTCAAACATGCATCGAGACATTGGAATATAAAACTGATTGATGCACTGATTGGTACAGGGTATTCTCAAAGTGCCTATGATCATTCCCTGTTCACAAAGAAGACAAATGCAGATCTGGTGATCATCCTTGTATATTTAGATGACCTATTGATTACAGGAAGTAACAACACGTTGGTAGAATAAGCAAAATCAACTCTACACAAACATTTCAAGTTGAAAGATCTTGGTGAACTTATATACTTCCTGGGAATTGAGCTCATGAGGTCAACAACACGAGTCATACTTAATCAAAGAGAGTATGATTTTCAGTTGATTTAAGAGGTTGGGTTAAGTGCGGCTAAACCAGCTAGCTCACAATTGCAAAACCAAAAATTGACAACTGTTGAATATGATAAACATGCAGGGACTAAAGGAGATGAAGAGTTGCAAGACATTGTAAGCTATTTGAAAACTAATAGGGAAACTCATTTATCTCACTGTTACTAGGTCAGACATATGTTTTGCATTTTAGGTTCTAAGTCCGTTCATGCAACATCCAAAGCAATCATATTTAGATGTTGCACCGAGAGTTGTGAGATACATTAAAGGTTCACCAGGAATGAAAATATTGCTGAAGAAAGGATCACTAAAAGAAGTTACAGCCTATGGTGATGCAGATTGGGCAGCTTGTCCAAAACACAAAAAGGTCTGTAACGGGATAAGTGATAAAACTAGAAGACTCATTCATCCCCTGGAAATCCAAGAAACAATCAACTGTGAGCGGGAGGCACAATATTGGCGGATAAAAATATGCATCATGGGTTTAAGGAATATTAGAGACATGAACTTTCAAGTCCCTGCCACCTTAACTCTCACTAACTGTCAGAGCACAAAGGATGGAGACATGATCAATGAACATATGACAATGTAAAAAATCTTGGAATCGTTTCATTCATAAAATCAAATAAGTCAACATAATTACTAATCAAATAAATACACATGTATGGTTGAGCAATGGCTAAACAACCTAGCACAAAAGGAAGTTAATGAAATCCTAAAACTATGGCAGTTTAGGTCAGTTTCGAGATAAAAAATGAAAGGCACCTTATATGAATAATACACGCAGATCATGTGAAAAACCACACGATCATATATATGAGGTGTCATGTCAAATGCAAGTAGACAGTAACGCCTGGTACTGTGTCCACCAAGAAAGGCTACATAATCTGGACATGCTTGTTCACACCAAGGATTGCATCATTTAGTTCCCTGATTGCATCCAGTACACAGCAGTCAAATTACATAAATAATTTGTCTAACAATGTTAGTGAGGTGAAATCGATGCTCCGAATAAAAAAACTTATAAACCTCCCCGTAGTTATATCTCATAAATTAAATTTCTTCGACAACCAAAATCAATCTCTTGAAAGTTTGATACCTGATGCCCCATAAGTGATTTTACCAAATTAAGTTTTCTGTTTGACAAAGAGAGAAAACTTAATATCGAGATAGATGTTGTCGATACACACTTTGTTCATCATATTGGTGACATATATCAAGAAATAATGCACATATACTGCAGCATACTGTGATTAAAACTATTAATTAACAAATACCACCACAAACCCCCTAATTTCATAACCTAGATCAAATCTAATCCTCTTAATGCAAATACCATTCAAACTAAGTTTAAGGTGTGATATTCCACTATTAAAGTTTGGATTAACGAAATCTCCAATAGTTTCTTCATTGAGATCTTTCAATTCACAAATTAAAGAGCTAATAGATAGCATATAATTGGCATTGTACGTAAAAAAAAAGAAAAAAAATAGAAACTCTCATAGCTACAGAGCTCAAACAACATGATGAATTCAATTTCTTGGGCAGAGGATAAAATAAAATCATCGGATACGACATATTTTGCGGTTTACTTAAGAGATTTAATTATGAAAATATGATAATAATGTTGAATTGGAGCGATTGTTCAAATCAAGATATTATAGCTCACATCTCTTGGTAAGGAGAATTCAAGAGAAAAACTTAGCAATAAAAACATTACACTATTTCTAAATGCACATGAGTTAGTAGCATCTCATTGTGATAACAAATCGGAGAGCACTCACATGTATTAATAGAAGTGCCTTAAACTATTATTTCCAGTTAAGATGGGGCATAAGGAGCCATTTTTGTAAATTAGAAAAGAGGAAAGATAATGAGAGGCACGTTACAACTTGTTTGGATGGTGTATTGTATTGTATTGTTACTTTAAATACGATATTTGTTTTGATTGTTACTTATATTTTATTGTTTCATATCGTTAAATTCGTCGTTATATAACGACAAAATATGCCACTTTATGTAATGACCGATTTGGTGTGGTCGTGTCGTTACCTTGTCGCTTTTCTCTCAATCTCACAATTCATTATTATTAAATAATTTTATTTTTTCATTTACTCTAGCTTTTGTATAATAATTTCACTATGTATCATAATTTTTCTTTATAATATTTTCAAGTTTATTCTTCATATTGCTGGTGCGTGATATCATGAAACAATGACAAATGACACAATCTATCCAAACATTGTATTTATCAAATGATACAGTACAATATAATACAGTACGATACGATTCATTATGAAATGATACGTAACAAACATCCTAACAAGCTGTTAATGTTTTACACAATCTATGTTGTTTCCTTTACTTAACACGAAAACCACATTTGTACACCTGTGATCTTGAGAAGAAATACAGTTGATTTTTAAAAACACTTGAATGTCCTAAAAATTTGAAGTCTTCAATTTAGAGCTTTATTAACATGAACCTCAAATACACAGTTTTGGAGCATCATCAACTTAATATGAAACCTTTAAAGAAGATTCAAAGTTAAATCCTATCAAACATTTTCAGCGGTATTTTTGGCACCAGCTAAGAAGTAGCTAGCACTTGGGGATAGTGGTGGAAGCAAGATCTCCGTAAAGGGGGTTTAAAAAGAAAAAAGTTAAAAACGATTGTAGCTAGTGGGGAGCTGAACCTATAACCTTACAAAGGATTTGAACCCCTTTGACCATTAAGCTACATTTTTGACTTATGTCAAGGGGATTCAAAATTTAATATATAGAGGTAAAAAATAGATTGTACCTTATATATACAGTGTGTAATTTTTTGACGAAGGAGATTCGGGTGAACCCCTTCCGCCTTCTAAATCCGCCCCTGCTTGCGGTAACACCTTGCACGTGTGCTTCCAAGGACCTGATAACTGCAAGTCTCACAACAGCCACAAAGATATTTCTAGTGCACAACATGACCTTTTGACACAAGAAACTGCAATAGCGAAGCACGGCGAACCAACTAAAAGAACAAACGCAATAGCGAAGGGATGACGAGTGCAAACGCAAGAGGAAGGTGAAGAGAGGACGGGAACACAACACAAATAAAAAGATCATCTTGGACTGATGAGCAGTCCCCATAGGCGTAACGCTCTCCAATTTTAATGGGAGGTTACACAGGACAATAGAGATAGAAGATATTATGTCAAATGCTAAAGGCATAAACTGAATGAACATCACTTTCCAATTTGCAGTTTCTAGGATTCTGGTCATTTTTGTTCCAAGCACTCTATAATTTGGTTAAGTCGATATCTATTACTTGGTATAATTTGGAAAAGCTATAATTTATATAGTATACTATAATTTTTCGTGATAAATGCAAAGACTGACAAAATAGTAGCAATAGTGCAATAGAAATGCACGAGCAATCAAATACTCCCTCCGTCCTAATTTATGTGAAGGTGTTTAGTTTCGGGAGTCAAACGAATTATTCTTTGACAAATTCTTTTTTTATATGCCTTTAAAATATTTTGAATTATTTATTATTTTGAAAAGAACTGTTTTCTTCTTTTCTTGTTGAATCTGCCTGTCCAAGTGAGTTTTCTCAAAGGCAATTAGATCAACTCTAAGTTCATCATAGAATATTTTGTTAAGGTCCTGGCATTTCAGAGCAATAACCTTGGGCTGCCAAATCGTGGGGAAGACTTCTAAGAATTTTTCTGACCTGTTCTCCGTTTTTTATTGGTCTACCAAAAGACTTTAGATCTCCAAGGATTTTGCTGAATCTGGAGAACATTTCCTCTACTGATTCTCCATCCTTCATTTGAAATAACTCATAGTCCCGAACTAAAAGATTGATCCTTGTTTCTTTCACCTTGTTGGTTCCTTCATACGTGATCTCCAATTTATCCCATATTTCCTTAGCAGTTTCACATCTTGAAATCTTTTCATATTCTTCTCCATCGATAGCATTATAAAACAAATTTTTGCTTTGGCATTCACGGTTATGACAACTGATTGTTCATCAGTGTAATCATCTAAGTCAAGAGGATCAGTTGATACTATGACTTGATCATTTTCATCTTTCTTTGGCAGAATTGGAAGATTTTTCTTTTTTATCACATGCCAAACTTTAATGTCATACGACATTGTGTATGTTTCCATACGTACTTTCCGGTGAAAAAAGTGTTTCCTGTTGAAATATGGAGGTCGTACCTGAGAGGTTCCTTCGTGAAATAATTCTTCAACGACTGTGTTTGATCCCATGGTCTTTTTCTCACTAGCTGTTAAGCAATGTTTGTAAGCCTTGCTTTGATACCAATTGAAAGTAAAAGAGGAGGGGGGGGGGGGTGAATTGTGGTATGTTAAAACTTGGTTGACTAAGTGTAGGTTTAGTCGACTAGGTTTCGCACAACAAAAAATTAAAGTAGAGATGAACCAAGCAAACTGAAAAATAACAAGACACAACAGTTTTTATACTGTTTCAGTACCGGTGTGGTACTTACATCCAGTTTCCCTTGGGTCACAAATGTTCTCTTAGATATTTGAAAAAAGTTTACAATAGTGATAGTTTTAGTTCGTTCACCATCAACGATATTCAACAACAATAGTTTATGTAATGTTGACACAACTCTCTTTTTTTGTTCTAACTCTTCCTATCTTTTATGACACTTATAGACTCAAGAATATAGTGTTTGTACTAAGAACTAGAGAGACATAAAACAATTTTTGTTGTTGCATGAGCCTTCTTCTTGATATTGGCAGTCTTCTTATAGGAGAGTTTGAATAGCCATTTCAGATTGATCTTGATTGAGGCACAAAATCCTAATAAGAAATTTGACCCAAGGGGTGCCTCCGAATCCTGCACTTGAGATGGGCTAGATTCGTTTATGTCCTTCCCCTTTCATGTCCATATTTCATGGAGTGATTTGAGGCTTCGATTTGGTTGATCAATATTCTAATATAGTCCTTGAGGTATGGCCTGATATTCTCGAGCTGCACTTGATATGTTTCCTTGTTGGACATCCTCGATGCCCTTTGATTGAGACTGAGACACTGGGAGTGATTTGGTTTCCTTCTTGATGGCTTGACTTCCTTTGATTTAGAATTGTCAAGTTCTCTTTGATATCGTTTCCTTTTTGATGTCCTTACAAGAAGGACTTTCCTTGAAGTGGTTCCTAACTTCCTACAATCAAATAGATATGATTAGTTTTTCACTATTGTCATCATTGAAACTTAGATGTAACAGTCTCCCCCTTTTTTATGATGACAATAAAAAGAGAGTAAACAAAGTATACTTCCCTTTCATATCTCTTTCATAACTTGAGATGCTTGCCCCCCCTGAGTTGTTACTTAGATGTACTCATCACTGCCTCCCCTAAGTTGTTGTTGTGGTTTACTCTTCGGTATTTCCTCCCCCTTTGACATCAATCAAAAAGGAAAGAAAATGCAGACTAGACAAACAAAGTATAGTAGATGATAGACAGATAATATGCAAACTAGTTAGGGTAGTAGAAGTTATGCCTTCAGTAGAAGCATAGAGTGATGGTTCGGACAGACCAATGAAAAAGTAAGTCACAAAGCAAAAGCAAGCAAAAATTTGTTTTTAACACACACGCACGCCTTAGTTTCTCCCCAAAAAGTACTTTAGGGTATTAATCACTTTGCTGCGAAAGGAGTCATAAGAGGTTTCAACTTCTTTGACGAGTTTGTCCATATTTTCTGTCATGGAGTTGAATGCACTGATTCCTCGCCTCCGCGTGGATCCCATCTCCATCTTGATCTTGATCACATCTGTACATGTTTCCTTGGTGACTTTCCTGATTTTGTCCACCTGTTCTTTCATTTCAATGAGCAGGAGTTTTACCCCATCTAGATTTTGTTGAATCTGTTGTAGATTGTGAGAGGCAGTCAACTGAGACTCTGGTGGTTCAGTGAGAGCTTTAACCTGTACTATAGCACTTTCACCTTTGGCACGCCTGACCCATTCATCATCACTTAAAGTGTAACCCATCATAGAAAAATATGTCTTATCATACGTACTGGTAATGTGATTGGGTGAGAAATGTGCCAAATCAACCTTCATAACTTCAAGAATATGTGAGATAAGAAAGCCATAGGGTAGACAAGCAGCAGAAGATGATATATCCCTCATACTTTCAAGCATATATTGACGAATCCACACAAACTAGTCAAATCTTTCATTATTCACAAGATAGTAAACAACAAAAATATCTCTGGTAGACAAAGTGCTGAGGGACCCAGTTCTAGGAAGTAAAGTGGTGGCTATCTTGTGGGCCAAAGCACAGTGTTCAAACTTGAGATTTTTAGGACCAATGTTAGGGGGATTATCAGACAAGAAGGCTTTTGCCTCTTCTAACGAAACTTCAAAATCTTTTGGCAAGGAATTTTTCACAAAAACATCATATCCGTTGAACTTAGCAGAAAATATATTTTCAACTTGATATGAATCAAGAACAACTCGAGTTCCTAAAACCATGGACTCCAAGTTATCTTTATCATTAACAAACAGATTGGCATAGAACATTCTCACAAGCTCTTCATATACAGATTCCAACAGTATTGAACAGAGAAGAAAGGCGTTGAAAGTTAAAAATAGCTATCACGTCACAGTGCAGATTTTTCATAAGATAAATACTTACAGAGCATCCATAAGCCGTAAATTTTGACTTATAGGACTCAAACTTTTATTTCTCACCTGGTCCATAGAAGATTAGTTTGTCCTCTGGCCCAAATTCTGTACTTTCCACTTCCCCTTTCTTGTATGCAGGATTTTTGGGTGTTTGCTCCATAGGCCTCTATCCTGCCTTTTTCTGGCCAATAGGTGGATCCTCCAAAGATTCATTACTTTCATTGTCGATTTTGACCTGAGTCGATAGATGATTCTATGTCTATGATTTCTTTGGGGTTGAGGGTTTTCTGAAAATGTCTGCTTCGTCTGGTGGCAAAGGAAAACGAGCGGTTTCTTTTCGCCATGGTGGGGAAATTTGTTTAGAGGAGATGAAAAATGAGGGGTAGAAGAGGGTACTTATCTAGGCGTTTGGAAGGTTGAAGGGTTGCATTGGTTAAGGGAAAAGGCGGATTCAGAAGGAAGTGACACTTCTGAGGAGATGCTTTGGCGGTACTGATGGAAGTGTAATAATCACACTCACATCAAAATTAATACACTTCAAAAATTAATCAAACTTAAGAAAGGAAATAAAATATTTTATACAGATACAAAAGATGTTTTTACAAAATAGGCATAATGCCAATCTTTTTTTGTAGTAAAAAAAATCTTTATTCTAAGAGGTTTTGTAAAAATATCAGTAAGTTGAGACTCAATACTAATGAATTCTAATACAATATTACCTTTTGCAACATGATCACAAATAAGATGATGCTTGATTTCTATATGCTTTGCCCTAGAGTGATGCACATAATATTTTGACAAACATATAGCAGTAGTATTAACACAAAATATAGGAGTAGAGGTAAGCGATAAATCATAGTCGAGAAGTTGATGCATGATCCAAAGAACTTGTGTACAGCAACTTCCAACAAGTAAATATTCTTCTTCAGTCGGTTATACAACAACACAATTTTGTTTCTTGATATGCCAGGAAATTAGTGCATTTCCCAACAGTTGGCATGTGCCACTAGTACTTTTCCTGTTAATCTTATCACCTGCAAAATCTTCATATGAAAAACCTTTTAAAACAAAATTGTTAGAATGAGAATACTATAATCCTAATTTAGAGGCCCCAATAAGATATCTAATAATGTGTTTAAGTGCAGGAACATGGGATTCCTTTGGAGCTAACTGAAACCTGGCACATTTACACACAATGAACTTTATATCTGGTCGACTAGCAGTAAGATATAATAAAGATCCAATCATTCCTCTATACATTGTTTTATCAACACTTTTTCCATTATTATCTTCTTCAAGCATAGTTGTAGGACTCATTGGAGTTCCAATGGACTTTGCAATCTCAATGCCAAACTTCTTTATAAGTTCCTTGATGTACTTGGTTTGGATGATAAAGATCCCTTTTGGAGACTGTTTGCTTTGCAGTCTAAGAAAGAATGTTATCTCTCCTATCATGCTCATTTCGAATTTTTCTTTCATAGCATGGGCAAATTCTTCACATAGTACAAAGTAAGGACTTCCAAAAATAATATCATAAACATAAATTTGAGTAATAAGATTACCTGAATTTGAGTGCTTAATGAACATGGTTGTGTCGATATTACCTTGTTTGAAACTTTGATTTAGAAGGAAGGAGTTTAATCTTTCTTACGAGGCTCTGCGAGCTTGCTTGAGTCAATATAGATCTTTAAGACAACTTGAATACATGATTTGGAAAGGTGTCACTTACAAATCCAGGAGGTTGCTTCACATATACTTCTTCAGAGATGTATCCATTTAGAAAAATACTTTTTACATCCATTTGAAATAGTTTGAATCCTTTATGAGCAGCAAAAACAAGTAATATTCGAATAGATACCAACCTTTCTAGAAGTAAAAATGTTTCATCGTAGTCGATTCCCTCTTACCGAGAGTAACCCTGATCAACTAGCCGTGCTTTGTTACGAACCACTTGTCCGGATTCATTCAACTTATTTATGAATACCCATTTAGCTCCTACAATAGAAGCATTTGACAGTTTTGGAACCAATTTCCACACTTTATTTCTTTCAAATTGATCAAATTCATGTTTCATTGCTTTGATCCAATAGACATCTTTTAGGGCTTCATCCACCTTCTTTGGCTCAACTTGTGAAATTAAAGCCATGTGAGAGTTGAACTTCTGAGATCTTCTGTTAGTGATGCCCTCATGTAGATTTCCAATAGTGAATTTGTGAGGATATCCAGGTTCACTTTTCCACTCATTTAGGACGTTTGTGGTTGGTTTCCTTTCCTCAATAGTTGATTGTTTTGTAGAAGAAGATTCATGGATTTCAATGTGCTCCTCAGTTGACTGATTTTGCTGACTAGTTGACTCATCTTGACATTCTTTTCCTACAACAACAGACTTTGGGACAATACGAATTTCCTCATCTTCAGAAAGTTTTTCATTCCTTGAGCGAGGGTTAGTATCAACAAAAATAACATGAATTGATTCTTCAATGCATAAAGTTCTTATATTGTAAACTCTATATGCTCTATTTGAGGGAGAATAACCAAGAAATATACCTTCGTCTCTTTTTGGATCAATGTTCTTTCTATTATTGTGAATGAAGCATTCGCATCCAAATGGGTGAAAGTAACTGATGTTGGGTTTCTTACCATTCCATAGCTCATATAGAATCCTTTTAGCTTGCGTGGTTTCTCAGTATTCTTTATATGATCGCATCAGTGAGCCTCAGTATGACGACCCATATTTGCTTGTCCTCAAGTACACAGTTCAGCAAGGTGATGCCAAGGCGATTTCTATTGGAGATGATGGAGTGTTGCAACGGTCAGATTTGTGTTCCCAATATAGACGGGTTACGTGAATTGATTCTTGCGGAGGCCCACAGTTCGTAGTATTCCATTCATCTCGGTGCCGTGAAGATGTATCAAGACTTAAGGCATCACTATTGGTGGAGGAGAATGAAGAAAGATATAGTGGATTTTGTAGCTCGGTGCTTGAATTGTCAGCAGGTGATGTACAAACATCCAAGGTCACTCGGTTTGCTTCAGAGGCTTGAGATTCCTTAGTGAAAATGGGAGCGTACCACCATGGACTTCGTAATTGGGCTCCCACGGACTTTAATTCTATTTGGGTGATTGTGTATCAATTGACTAAGTCCGCGCTCTTCATTCAAGTTGGGACTATCTATTCTTCGGAGCAGTCGGCTGAGATCTATATCCGCGAGATTATTTGTCTTTACGGTGTGCCAATGTCCATTCTTTCAGTTCGGGGCACGTAATTCATATTGCAGTTTTTGAGAGCAGTGCAACGCGAGTTAGGCACACGGGTTGAGTGGCGTAAAACATTTCACCTCAGATGGACGGACAGTCCGAGCGCACCATTCAGGTATTGGAGGATATGATACTCGCTTGTTTTATAAATTTCAGGGGTTCTTGGTATTAGTTTCTACCGCTTGCACAGTTTGCCTACAATAACATCTACCAATCCAGTATTCAGATTGCTCTGTATGAGGCCTTGTATGGGAGGCGGTGTCGGTCTCCGGTTGGTTGGTTCGAGCCGGGTGAGGCTAGGTTATTGGGTGCTGACTTGGTTCAGGATGATTTTTACAAGGTTAAGTTGATTCAGGATCGATTTCGCACGACACAGTCTAGACAAAAGAGTTACGCCAATTGGATGGTTCGTGAGGTTGCCTACATGGTGGGAGAGAAGGTATTGTTCAGAATTTCACCCATGAAGGGTGTTGTGAGGTTCGAGAAGAATGGCAAGTTGAGCCCTCAGTATATTTTCCCTTTTGAGGTGCTTGAGAGGGTTGGAGGGGTTGTATTGGTAAAAAAGAGGCTCACACATTGGCTGATTCTAGACAACTCAGGTGGATACGTGGACCAAGGTAAACGCGACAGCTGGACGTGATTCTATAAAGAGATACGAAACAAAGAGGCACGGATCAATAAACCATCGAGTCCATCAACCACGGGAAACTCAACCTGATCAAGACAGGGAAGAGACACGGTCAGAAGTTGATCATGCTCAACTATGTCTAATAAAAGACTAAACGGGCGTTGCAAATATAATCCGGGGTATTATGCCCAGAGTCGATCCCACAGGGAATTTACGTATCAATCAAGTCTTTAGAATACGCAACTTTTACTCAATCAATTCTCTCAAGACTTTTTAATATAAATTGGTGATGTTTTACTAATTCTACTGACAATAATAATAACTAGCAATTACTAACAATGTGTTGTAAA
>ML425409.1:0-91001 GCA_005239525.1 Nicotiana knightiana
TAATACCGTTAACTCCCCGGCAACGGCGCCAAAATTTGATCACGCTCAACTATGTCTTCTATATAGACTAAACGGGCGTTATAAATATAAATCTGGGGTATTAAGCCCAAAGTCGATCCCACGAGGAATTGAACGTATCAATCGAGTTTATTAAATACTAAACTGGTGTTTAATCAAGTTTCTCAAGATATTTTGAATATCAAGTTGTGTTGTTTAACTAATTCTACTCACAAAATAATTTACTAGTAATTAATCTACAAATTTAATGTAAACAATAATATTAAAGGTCTAAGGTTATGGTTTCCCCCGTTGGTGAATTCTTTCTCNACGCACTCTCTCAAGTTACGCTAGCTAGATTTCATTACAGTTCACTTTAGATTACACCCGAGGTATCGTTATTGCTAATCGAACCTCTAAACCCTCGATTATGACTTTCGTCTATACTCTAGGAGTGGCGTTGTTCAACAATTGCCTAAATATGCACTCTCTCTCAAGTAGATACATACTAAATAGGCACAGCTAATTGATGGCCATTCAATTAACTACAATAAGAACGTAGTTGAACAAATAGAGAATAATCAATCAAACTATATTAATATCAAACGAAGTTCATCCCCAACGGGTTCTACCAAAACCCTAGATTAAAACTTAGCTGCTCATGTTTAAACTAAACAAAACTACAAGAAATTGCATAATGGAAATATAAAATAAGAATTACTAAATTGTAGAAATCGTTGTTCTTGCTCTTCAATGGAATTTTTCTTTTTCTCTACTATTAATCCACGAATCTTCTCCTCTAATTATGTTTTAGGAGTCTATTTATAGGTTTAGGGTGAACCCTAACCGTGTAGGAGACTCCTATTTCAACCGGGAAACATTTAACTCGTCAAACTCGGACTTGGGCGAAACTGGGGACCTGGCGTTTGGTGGCTAACGCCAGGCAAGGGCTGGCGTTTCAGCCCTAACGCCTGGCTAACGCCAGGGTAGGGCTGGCGTATCAGCCCTAACGCCTGGCTAACGTCAGGGTAGGGCAGACTGTTTGGCTCTGTCCGCCGGCTCTCGCCCGGGTGCCTCCTTTCGCGTATTTTTCGACGTATTTGCATCATTTTAGCCCCGTTTCCATCTTCGCTTCACCTACACATGAAATAACTCCATTAAGCACATAATAAGTGTAATTTTATCATTAAAGCGCATCAAATGTAAGGTATATCCCATGTTAAACGCAATTTAGTCTTGCATCACTGAGTAGCTAACAGTGAAATACTATCTACGAATCTAGACCTGAACTCGAAAGTGGAAATTCTAGACTGCATATAGAATTAAATAGAGTAGGTTCTTGAACCCGGACATCAAGAAACAGATTCGCGGTTAAGATAGAAATATACATAATTGCCTTGCTTGGTTGAAACACAGGAAGTGTAAATGCATTCTTGCTAATCTTAATTCCATAGATATATAGGCATTAAGTTAGCTTGAATAAGCGAGTAAGCACTCGACAAATTCTTATGAGTAATATCAACCTTGTCAACCAACAATCCAGATAAATCAATTAGTCATTTTAAGCCAAGAACACAACATGATTGTTAGCTAACCCGTGACCCTGGAATATCATCTCCTATTGATTGTTATCCGAAATTGCTTAATGTTGTGGTTGATTTCTAGTTATTTCATTGCTTGATAGTTTTAGGTAGTAAATTAGTCAAATTATATATTTTGTGAGAAATCTCTTGAATTGATAAGTTATTTGGGTTTGAATCAATCAAAAGTTAATCATAAGTCTTCGTGGGAACGATACTCTAGTCACTACTTTATTACTTGACGATCAAGTATACTTGCGTGAGTGTGTTTGATCGCAACACATAGGAGTAATATTTATGCCCAAATGCCTCCCCAACAATAATTCTCTCATGAAAATATGTCATTTCCAGTGGCAATTGATTAGAAATAGTTACAACTTCCCATTTTTTGTCAAATGAGTTACTAAGGACTTTTTAGCCCAAAGTAGAATATTATGATTGACATTACACCTTTTAAAACAATGCATGTACTTCAAGTGTCATCTTCAAAGATATGACTTTAACGATGTACCAAAACAGAACTTGATGCGTAATTTAATAAATGATTACATCTTTTGACATAACGATAACTTTTACACTATTAGGTAACTTAAAAGTAATATAAAGTTATATGATATAATCAGTTAAACCATATTTAGCCATTTAATTGTTGTTGTTGATAAAAGCTCATTTGCACTTTTTCTTTATTTTACTAATCACCTGCTTTCGCCCTTAGGGAACTTTTTTTCTCCTCCTCTTTTCTTTTCTTTCCTTTTGTTCTTTCTTCTCTTTATCGAACTTTGTCATAGCAACTTTAGGAGAAGTAGAGGCTCATAATTTTTCATACCTTTTCATGCTTGTATTCAAATCTTCATTATTCAATCTCTTTGCAAATCTTGAAAGAACCCCACATGGGCCTGGCCTCAAGTAATCATCACGTCTAAATGCATAAAAGCTCCACATGCCTATGGAATCTTGTCAAAAGTATACCATCTTTCAATTGAAATGTTGAATTACTAAATAATTGTTCTAAATAATAAAGTAAAGGCACACCCCCTTCATTGCGGGAGGATGCACGGCCTCATCCGAATCTCATTTGTTAAAATATTATATTATATATATAAAGTCGTCAGAAATATTTTTTCATGTATATATAATAAATATTGAATTCTTTTAACTTTGTTGTATATTTATTTTTATATTTTAAATTTCTATAGAAAAAATTCTGTCTCCACCGTTGTCCTTCGTTACTTTCTTTTTCTAGTCATCTTTAAAAGAGAGTGATTGAAGTATTCTATGATGTGTTTAATTAGTTTGGAAAGGACCAACCAAGTGAAGTCTTTTTGAGTTGGTGGAATATTCATGGCATTTGCATTTATTCACCCAACTCATCATAAGACATAGGGTATATTAATATTTCACCCAACCTCAAAAAGGAAATATGAATTTAAAATAGTAGCTATTATTTCTTTAAAGCATTAATATATTGGTAGAATATTAGGTGAATTCTAACAAACGATTCTAATCTTCCGTTATAAGTACCCCCATTAAGAGTAATTCAGTTTGTAACATAAGGTTTAATTATTCAAAAATTATACAAAAAAGTGTTACTATAATGTACCAAATATTTTTAGTCATGAGATACAAGAATACGTTTGAGATAGCTATCAAAAGTGAACAATGTGAGATAGCTATCAAATATCTTTTAATCATTAGTTCATATATACCAAAATATTATTATTCCTCTAATACGTTTAAAACCTTTCTCGGATTTTCGTAACTCTAACCTTTCTTAAGGTTTACAATATTGTCCTAACTTTCTTTTTTCTTTCTTTATTGCAAATCTTTTATCCTTTTAATATAGAAATTCAATTTGCACAACAATTTTATTAAATAGTATCAACTATATCAAGTTTTTCGTAATCGTATCTTAGGCTAATATAAAAATAACCATCCATATAAAGAGGACAGATGAACCTTTACCTATCCCATATTCAATTGAAACAAATTCCTCGAATCAAAATCTTCAGAGAAAAGTTTACAAATAGTAATAGAAAATCAGAACAGTAGTTTTATCACAAATGTCTTATAATCTAATTGGAAGGTTTTTATTAAATGCTTCGAAAAGGAGAGAGAAGGGGAAAATAGGTGATGGATTGGATTTTTCTCTTTTTATTTTTTATCTTTGGCTCGATATTCATATAAGGTCCCAACTAATTTGAATTTAGGTTCATAAAGCTAAGTGAAGAGAAGAAATGTTTCCTGCCAAGAAAAAATTTCAGTTTTAACGGTAAATTTGTATTCGTGTAATTGATATGTCATATATTTAAATCGTGAAATTAGCTATTGATGTTTGAATTAAAGTAAAATATTCATAACATACTTTCTTTGAATGAAGTCATTCTGCATGAACGTAAAATACTTCGTGTATCGGGGTGTCGTTACTCTTTCGTATGGATAGGAGACTTTACATGGCATTGATATGTGAGATGATCATCATGTAAATGTCATGTGACACATCATAAAAGACACGTCTTTCCTACGTCCTAAGTAATTATCGTACTACATACAACGTGGGAAATGGGCTTAGCATACTAGGGGTTTGTAGTAGTGGTTCATCATTGTCATCATCACCTATAAAAAAAAAGGTGTCTGCACCACTGCTTGGGTCCATGACACTATACATTCATTCTTTCTCTTGTCAAATTCTTCGTTTCCTACCACAGTAAATAAATACATATATTTAGTGAAACTGTTTCATTAATAATTAACTGTCATTTCATGTAGTAATTTGTATTTATTGTATCCTCTTTAAAAAAATTTTGATACGTAAAATTTATTAGTTCGTGAACTTTATGCAACGATCGATTTAATATAATCGCTGCTAGGAGTTGTCCTGATTTTCTTATCATATTTGATTTTCTTATTTCTTGAAGGAAATGACAACATATTTACCATAATTGACTTTTCCTTCTTGCAGAAGGAAATTACAAATTTCTCATATTTTGCTAGTCCTTTTTTTTTAGGAAAAAGTTTGGACTTCTATAAATTGATGATCATTCCTTTTCATTCAGTAGCATCCACAATGTAGCCACATGGGGTTTGAGAGTCGTGTTTAGGAGGGAGAACTTTACGGGACAAGTGTTAGTGTGTCACTTGTGTATGTCTCTTCGTGAGGTTGTTCTCTCGATATTTTGTACTCTCTCTTTTTATATAATAGATTGCTCATCTCCGCCCGTGGACGTAGGTCAATTGGTCGAACCACGTTAAACGTTTGTGTCTCTTTTTATATATTTCTCGTTTGTTGTCTTGATTTATCGTTGTTCAAGGTTTGCTTTGCTAGCTTATGCATGACACCTGACTTTTTTCGGTCCTAACAATCGCGTCATTATCTTTTTTTCTTTTCTCATCTTGCTCTTCCTTGATATTAAATAATCTTATTTTATCTTACCTTACCTTTTTTAATAACAATTCTATCCCGTACCTTACTTTTTTTTTTATGATATTATAAGTTTATTCTTTATAATATTGGTGCATGACAATATGAAACGTCCACAAACAATGCAATCTATTCAGTATTATATATTAAAACAATATCGTACAATACACGGTACCTTATGAAATGATATATAACAACCCTCCAAACAAGCTGTTAAGCAGTAAGGCTTGTTTACTTTAAGGATGTTTTGTAATTTAGGTACTGTAATCATTTTTTTTTTAATACATACATTTCTTATTTTGTCTTCTATTTGGCTTAAAATAAAATTTATTGTCTTTCTTTTTGCAAGCAGGAAGCGAACTGAACCTCAAGATTATTTCTTCTCTTCAAACTTGTTGAGTTTTGCTTCAATCGTCATTTGTGGTAAGTCGGAAATTCGGAATTGCTGAATTGCAGAGTATGAATATATTTATTAATAAAATATTTCAAATTTTATTTCTAAAGCTGGTCTAGTGTACCATGTTCTTCCTCTGTCCGAATTCAGGTCATTAATCATTATACTGTAGGAAGTAATATTTCATAAATTAAAAAAATACTATAAGTACCGTCTTGATATAGAAAAGCTCTGTCCCAATTCAGGAAAACGAAATAGTTTGACCGATGGTCCTTTTTCGGTTAATTAAAAGAGTTGCATATAGGTATTATAATTGATATGTAAACTAATTCAATACAAGTGATTAATGACGTTAGATAACGTAATATATATATATATATACCAAATCAATGATGATAGTGAGTCTTAATAATGAATTTGACTTCGGTTCCGAGCTTACAATTACGAAGAAATTATGAACAAAAATAAAAACTTTGAATAAATTTTAGAAATAGAGATAACATAAGTATATTGTCTAGGCATGCGTATTACAATATGTCTAATGAGTAATTAACTTTCCCTTTATATAATAGGGGAGTTTTACCCTAGAACAATTCTAAAAAAGATAAAAATCTTCCTTTTCGCTAGTCAGTGATTTTCCGGCGATAGGGGCCGAGATTCACGTTGTGATATCCGGTTGGGCACGGATATCACTGTCCTTTGTTATCTGTGCGATCATTTGGTAATGGTCTTTAAGGTCTTGAGACTCGAACCGAACCCGGGGGATATGGTCTCAATGACTCCGAGGGCACGTGTTTTGCTTGGGCCCTGGTACGAGAGGCTCATGGTCCTTTCAGTCACTTTCTTGCTCTGTTTGTCTCATTGGAAAATCAGGGTGCTCGTTGAACTCGGTTTTACTGGTGCACAAGTAATAAATGCATTAAATTTGTAATCAATTTCATCAATGAGAGCAAGTCCTTTGAGTAGAGTCTGCAGTACGGCGATGAGTTGTTTAAAAAAGAAGAGGTGGTACCCGTTGGGTAGGCACAAGCAAAAGGTAGAAAGTACAAGAAAAGTTAGTGAGTAGAGCCTAGAAAACTGCCGCTTAATTGCAGAGTGTCAATTGCCTTCAAACTTTCCTTATGGACGTTTTAGGCCTGGGTTCAAGTCCTTGTCCCTGTCTACTTGGCCACTTATTCTTTATTGCACTTTCTTTTGTGCCGTTTACTTTGGGGCAAAAACCCATGCTTGATTTTCTTATTTAAATTTAATTTGGTTTGCTTCTCAATTCAAGAATCTCCTTAAATACGCAGACATGAGTATATTATTACTCTTAAATAATGCGGCATGATTTTTTAATTACTTAATTTGGTTTCATTCTCAATCAAAGAACCCCCTTAAATAGGCATATATGCAGTTACACTTCAAAATAACGCCGCAGCTGTCAATAGACCTTTGTCCTTCCTCATTTTACCAAGAAAAAAAAGGGAATGAATGACAACAGTAAAAATTTAAAGTTAAATGTGGAGAAAAAATATTCCTTTAAATAATCTTATTTCGGAAATATTTCAACAAGTAAAACTTTTACTCATTGGAAGTTTGGAACTCAGTACTTGAATATTAAGACAGATAAATAAATTTCCTTTTAACAAAAATAGAACCTCCACTTAAATTTTGTCATCTCACTTGTCAGGAATAATGGAATCACATCCTAAGATTTCATTAGCATCTACATTTGGTCATAAGTCATTGTTGTTATTGTTGGTCATAAGTCATTCCATGGCCAAGCATACTGGAATATTCAGGTTAAACCATGATTCCCATACTTTTTCACTTGCATTATTTTTTTCAAAAGTGTAGTACTCTCTCTGTCCAAATTTATATAGCGAAGTTAAAAATTTTCGTTAATTATTACTATTTATAGTACTTTTTACATAGTACCTAAATATTAAATTTTGCTTTCAATTTGTGATCAAAATTAAGAAATTTAACTCTTGAAATTCGAGCTTCACCACATGTATAAAAGATCACTCTTTAAATTCGAGCTTCACCCCAATTTGGTATTACTAGCTTTGATCGCTTTGCCTTTCTACCAAAGAAATGAAATATATTGCACCACTAGCAGACGTTGCTTACTCCGGGTACCGCACAAAAGAAAAACATCAAATGCAAGACAAATGACTTCAACTAAACCTTATAGTCCTTCACTAAATAACATACAAAATTCGAAACAAAGAAATTCTACAGTTCAGAACTAAGCTAACTAACAGTGGAAGACCATCTGAACAGCAAACTACCATCACACAATTTTTTAAATTAATTCTTGCCTATTTTAGAACCCTAATTACATACATATAATTAATAATTATCACCTGCCCTCACTTTATCTACAGGTTTCAGCTTTGATTTCTCTAATACTATCATATTTTCTAGCCAAAAAGAGTTTGATTACTTTCCAATTTCATCACATAACACTACAAGCATTTGGATTCTCATCACTAAAGAGTTGAGGGGCATGAACTGATACAGGGTATGGGTTTTGAAACTGGTCAGCTGGATAAACCGGCCCGTACATATACGGGTATGGATACCCGAATTGGACCGGTTGCTGCATTTGCTGCATCATTTGCATCCCATTCCCTATTATCATCTCTTCGCCACCAATGCCGCCGCCATCCTCGCCCTTTCCCTTCCCTTCGCCACCGCCTCCCTTTCCTTTGCCTCCGCCTTTTCCTTTTTCACCACCACCACCATTGTCGCCGCCTTTCTCACCTTTCTCTTTCTTCTCTCCGGCTTCCTTCTTCGCCGGCACAATTTCAACTTCCTTTTTCAGGTGCTTCTTCAGCGTCTCTGCCAACTCTTTAACATCCATTGACCCTGTCACAGTAACCAAATCTTTTTGCTTGTCTATTTTCATCTCCTTGTACCCTGCAATCACAATCAAAAATCAATTTTCCGTTATATAATTCACAAAAAACAGAACAAATAAAAAATAGGAGTAGCAAATTATAAAATAAGGTTTGCATATAGTTCAAATCTAACCTTTGAATTTAGTGACAATTTTGTAGATCTTCTGGATACATCCTTGACAATGGAGATGCACCTTCAGCACCGCCGTGGTAATCGGAGGCTGTAGAACAAATTGCAAAATTAAGCCGAATTAGAAATGCTTAATGACTAATTAAGTGAATAATAATAATAATAATAATAATAATAATAATAATAATGAATCTCAGAATATTCCATAAATAATTTCTAATTATCACTTGTCAGTTTGACTAATCATACGCTAGGAGCGCCGTAACTGATTAGTACGTGAGAGGCACGTAATTATTTGAAATACTGATTCTTTATCTTTTATTATTATTATTGTTGAATGAAATACAGTGATGTGAAATGGCGAAGAAACAAACTCACTGCAACAAATGCGCCAATACAGGAAGAAACCGCTAACGTACACATGTGAAATTTGGGCACATGATTTTACCGCTTATTCCGGAAGAAAAATGAATCAAAATAAAGTCGATTACTGGGAATTGAAAGAACAATTGAGAATTGAGAATGAATACGACACCAGAAAATGCTAAACTGCGCCAGATGCACAAATAGGACAAAGAAAGATCAGAATAATAACTGTAGTGGCACATAAAAATAACAGTGGGGTTAGTAATTTTATACCGTACCTCTTTCACTTTACTTTTCTTATTGTCTTCTCCTCCTCCTCCTTTGTTTTCCTTTGGATCCTTGTTTTCCTTGTTCTGCTTCTTCTTTTCTTCGGCCGCGCTGCCGCCGCCGTTGCCGCCATCTTTTCCCTTGCCGTCCTTCTTTGGTACCGGCGAAACCAGTTCAACATGCTTGTGTGTTTTCTGCTCCACTTTTTCTCTCAGCATCACCGGATCAACTTTTCCGATTACCGTCAACTTTTTTGAATCGGCATCGCACACAACTTTCTCCACACCTTTTTCAATTTAAAAACACAGTGCACAAATAAGTGGAAAAAAAAAATAACTATCAATTTGTGTACAATTAAAGTCAAACGCAAAAACAGTGAAACAGAGCGCTATTAACAGATTTTTTTTATAAAAAAAAATAGGTAATTTTTTTTTAATCTAGCGGAATAAGCCATTATGGATTTATAAATACCTTCGAAACTTCGAATGGCTTTAACAACTTTGGAGACACAGCCTTCACAATGAAAATCAGATTTCAGAACCACAGTTAAGTTCCCGTCGTTCTTCGCTCCTCCTCCTTCCTTCTTCTGCAGTTCGCCGCTCTTTTTCTCTCCTCCTTCATTCTTCTTGCTCTTCTTCTACAAATTAAAACCGAAATACCAAAACAATCACACACTGAAGAAAAACAATAAAAAAAAAAGAGAATAATTAACGAAAATGCAAATAGAAACTGTTTTGCAATTCTTACCTCGCCCATTATGGTTGTGTAGAAGTTTCTAGAGAACGAAATATGGAAACAGAATGGAAACTGAAGGGCGGGGTGAATTTATAATGGGGGGAAAGAGTGGAAGAAGGGTAGTTGTGTGTGTGTGTGTGCGCGAGAGAAGTGGAGAGTGGACCGTGTGGTACAGTGAGCTGTCATGGGAATGTGTGAGATGTTATGATGCCGGAAGCATACAATGCATGATATGTTATGATGATACTTTATGCATGGCAGGAAAAAATCATAGGGGTAAAACAGGAATTATAATGAAATTAATTTCAAAGTTGTGATCGATCTTGCAAAAAAGTGTGTACACAATTAATTTACTTAAGGCAAAATACAAAAAAAACCCATTAAATTTGTTCAAAAAACAGGTTTAAATACTTAAACTAAACGGGTATTCTTTTATCACCCTAAACACATTTGAAGTGAATTATTTTTCTTCATAACTGATGTGGCGAAACAATAGAAAGAAAACAAATTAAAAACGCGTATATAACAGATAATAAAAATAAAAAAGTGGCCCCCCTCCTCTTGCTCCTTCTTCCTCACCCCTCGTCCCTTTTTTCTTCGTACACAGTGCACTAAATTATTAAAGCTTTAATCCAATTCGAAACCACCCAAATCTTTCATCAAATTACCCTAAATTTCAGATGCAGACTCCATAAATTGCATTCAACAAAATCTAGCAACACTCAAAGTCAAAAGTCTTCAAACACAAGTGTGTCTCTCTCTCTCGTTAGGTCTCTTTTATAGGGTTTCAAAATCGATCTTAATCGGACTCCAAAATACTCAAAAATTCAATATGGTAAATGTTCGATTTATAAATTTCATGCTTAACTTTTGATCTACTCCTCTATTTATTCATTTGAATATTTGAATTGGAGGCACATATAGAAGCGGTTTTGAACATAGAGAAGAAGATGAGGCAAGCTGGAGTATCGCTGGACCTAGGAAAATGACAACAAATATTCTTCAGTTTGCTACAAAGTTTGCGCTTGAAGTACCTAAAATGTCGTTAAAATTATTTTTTTGTTGGTAAAAATAGAAGTAAGAAAAAGAAAAAAGAAAAAGAGTACCAATTACAAAAGATAGAAAATTTCTGACATGGTGCCTGAACCGGCTCGTGTGAAAAACACCTCATATTAGACTAATATTTGTGTTTCAGGTGGTGAAATAATTCATCCCAATTATGTTTAGGGGGAATATAAGAACACCCATTTAGTTTAAGTGTTGAAACATATTTTTTGGATAAGTTTAATGGGGTCATTATGTATTTTGCCTTAACTTAACAACAATTAAATTCTGAAATGAGTTTATTTCTTGTGATTAATAGTTCAAACGTTATTTATACAATCAATTTAGTCAAAGTAATTACTAATAAATACTCTTGTCTATTACAAATATTCATAATTTGATTAAAAATAATTTGCACCGATATTAAAAAAAAAATTACGTAGGCAATTACACCTTTTATATACGATAATTTTTCCTTTTAAATATGTCCAAGAAAATAATATATTACTTCATCCGTACCAATGCATGTGACACCTTTTTTTTTCTTTCAGTTGGTTCTACAAAGAATGTCACATTTTGATATTTAATGCTTAACAGTTTTACTTAAAAATACTCATTTTTTATTCTTAATAAAATGATTTATAATCACACAAATATGTATAAATTATTTTAGACTATTAGTTTCAAAAGAAAATTAACTTCGTACCTAGTCATACACCGGACATAAATTGGGATGAAAGGAATACTATATTCAAACACATTTTACCCCTAAGAAAATAGTTTACGCACACAAATATCTATGATCTATTTTATACCACAAACTTTTAAAAAAAAATTGTATCGAATCAAATAACATCACATAAATTAAGTTAGGACGTAATTAAATATAACTTAAATCCTTTTTGAATTTACTAAAGTGCTTGTGCTTTAGGATGATTGGGCTTGGGTAATTTGATAGGAAACTTCGTTGGGTAAGCCGTAATAGGTTTTTGATGGTGGGCCGAGAAGATCAGTGAGGGTGTGTCGCTTTTTGTACTTTTGTGAGCTGTAAAGCATTGGCCTACTGAAGTCGTCTTTTGTAAGTCCACCACCATTAGTATTTCTTTAAAGAAGAATTAACTCAAATAGCCGCTCATTCAATTATTTAAACTAAAATAATTATTGGAGGTATAATATATATAAAATTTATGTATTATATGTGTATAATTACGTATAATCAATATATAATTTATATGTAAGTCTAGAAAAATACACAATAAAGATGACCGCCTATTTGTATCAAGATCTCATTCTTTAAAAAAACAAGGGAATTTGTACATTCTCAAGAGTAGAAGACGCTTCTTTGTTTTTATTTTTGATTTTGGGTGCATGCTTCGTTGTTCCTTCTTTGTCTTTCAAAAAGGTATGGTTAAGTTTTTCATTAATACGTTGACTTAGTTCTACACTTCATGTGTGTTGAGGCAGAGGCGGATTCAGAATTGATAAAATTATGAGTTCAAATATAATCAACAGATTTTTACACATAAATCCATAATTTTTATAGAAAGTTATGGATTCAAGAACCCGTAACCGAAATATTACATTTGACCCGGGTCGAGGAATGGATTCACAAAGAAAAAAAGAAAAGTAAAGGCAAAAAGAGAAAGGTCAAGAAAGAGAATGCTAAGTATAAAGTAACAATAATTTTTTTAATAAATAAAGTGGCGCTAACCCTATGGAGAAAGTGAGGAGGAAAGTATCTGTCCCACAACTTTAACTAAGATGATGAAATTAAGAAGCATAAGAAAACAAACAAGGAGAAGAACCAAGGAAAATACTTAAACACAATGTGAATAAAACAAGAAGGAGAGTTTCGTGTTATTTTCATTTGAAGTCCTACGAAACAATTTTCTTTGAGGGGTCTCTCGGATACATGGTCGTTAGGTTGAGGGGAATGAGAATAAGAAAGATAAGGAAACAAACAAGGAGAAGCACAAAGGAAAAGTTAAAGCAAAATTGAATTAATCAAGAAAGAGACTTTCCTGTGATATTTTCTTTGAAAGCATTTGGAATCCTAGGAATATTTTCAGTCGTCAAATATGACTATAAAATTCTGAACTCTGCATGAACGATGGATACCTAGAACACCAAACTATAATTTTCTTTATTATGACTACAACAAGACCATATGTGTATGTATGTTGGTCCATATTAATTGAATTCACTAAGTGTTTGGACAATATTCGATTTGTAGTAGGAAAAGAAATATTTGACGTTGAAGCTTAAACAATGTTTTTGGAAGTTAAATACATTTATTTGCAAGTTTCATATATAGCGATTTCCAACAACGGAGTCATTTGTGATTGAGATAAAAGTGTTACAACATATATAAGTACTGTGGCAAAAAATACTTTTGTAATGCCATAAGAAAACCAATCGTTTTGCCTATTGTAAGCTGTAATCCTAGTCCATATATTAACAATAATATATTGCTTAATAAATCCAGAAAATCTTCTCAACGTATTTTTGAATAGCAATGGGATGTGGGGAAAGTCTTGTCCCGTCCTAACTCCAACTTAGCTTTCTTATAAATATTTTACGGCACCAAAATGAGCATACAAAAGGTAATAACAAGTAATAATTATTACGTCTTAGTAATAAACAAGTTAAGATCGACCATATTAATTTTTATTTCTCTATTTAATCTCAATTTATGTAGCATACGAAAGAAAGCAGCTCATTATTTGATAGCAAAGGGAAGGTAGGTAGTAAAGGAAATGATGTTTGATATTCTCATTCTTTATGTCTTTACTCTGAAACCAAATAATGAGCTATAGAATAAACATATGCTCCAATTCTATTGCATTCCTCATGGAATCTCCAACTTGGTCACAAACTGAGAATCGTCCGTTTCATTAACTAACTGCTGGCAGAAACCTTTGGTGCTTTTGCTTTGACGAATGAATTGAATTGAGAAAAAATTGGAGCTATACCCTAGCACTTTGTGCACAATTTTTTTAAACAAATAAGTTTCATCTTGCAAATTAATTGTCTTAGCAGTTAGAGCAGATAGCGAACAACTTTTTCATAGGCATTCATATGCAGTACATCATCTTCAACCAACCTTCTGTTGGTTTTTAAGCTTAGTGTAGCTTAATTTAAGCTTAATTTAACTTAATTTTAAGTTTGGTATAACTTAAAGAGAGTGAATGAAAAAATGATGGGAAAAGAAATGGAGAGAAGTGAAATTTTGAATTAGTGCACTTTGTCCCTCATTGGAAGAAGGAAAGAAAATATATGTGTATATATAGAGAAGCTCTTCCTCTAGCTCTTAAAGAGTTGAGAAGAAGGCAAGCCTCGCGTCGTCGTCGTCATCGCTCGCTCGGCTTCGACTCTTTTCAAATTATTTAATTATTTTCGAATCCGAAATGACCACGACCCGGTCCGACCCGTTTTCTTTTACGGATTATTTTAAATCCGTCTTTAGATTTCCCGCAATGTTCATACCTGTTCAAAACAGCCATGGCTGTTCTGAAAGGATTCACACATGTTCCAACAGTTATGGCTGTTCTGAAAGGTTACTATACCTTTTCAGAAACATTACGAAAATTGGCTATAAATATACCTTGAATCCCAAAATTTTTACTTACTAAATTTTCTGATCTTCTTCTTCTGCACATAATACTCCAGTGTGTTTTACAGCCTTCGAGTGGTTCGTTGATCACCGGCGTTTTTGGTACCAACACTCCGGTGAGTTAAATCGTTCTATCCTGGGAAGATATATTCCATCACCTCGGATACTTGAGGGGAATAATTTCCTTAAGGACACACTGTGTATTCAGTGGGCTCGATTTGTTCTTATATTATTTTTTATAGAAAAAAAACTGAGGACGCTTGGACTAGGCGCACGCGCTAATCTCACGCTAGAACTCGCGCTAGTCAGGTTTCTCACTGTCCCTGGTATATTCCCCTAGCGCGGCCGCGCTACAGCTCGCACTAATGAGTTTTCTTACTGTTTCTGTATTTTTTCAGAAATTATTATTATTTTATTTTACAGCAATACAGATTGATAATACCTTCACCGAAGAAGCTCATGGGATCCACTCTACGGATATCATCAATCTCCAAAATATCACATTAATCCGATCACTACTAATTCTAGTTTATCAGGAGACGCTAGACATTAGAATTCAAAAGGTTCTCTTTTTATTTTTTTCGTATCTTGGCCAATTCCGAGCTCCCTAATTATAAAATTTCAAATAAAATTGTATAGCTATTCGGCTATGCCCCATCCTGCTAAGAGTTTCCCTTCCCTGCAACATTATTATTGTTTGACCTAAAATTTAGGTCTGCGCTTAACCAATTATATTAAATAAAATAGAGTCAATCTTACCCAATATTAATGTTCAAACGATACGTTAACTGTTCTTGTCATAAGATAATATGTATATTATCCAAATAAATAAATGTTGACAACACTAACAATATTCAATGACCCAAAAAGAAGGGGACAACATTAACTAACAATAAATAGCGATGGATGTCATTTAAGTAAATAAGAACGTGTGATTCACCCCAAAATGGATGAGATCTGTGGATATTTCTTCTGATAATGATGAATGATTGATGAGACTTCGAATGTTGAGATTGTTCTTGGATCCAGTAGAAAAGTTAGGCAAGAATCTTCGAAAAAAGGTATTTGTTGTATCTTTGCAATATAGCCAAATTCTATATAGAAAGTCAATATATTTTCTTACAAGTGAATATCTTCTATCCCCTATCACTATGTCTATTTCTATTTATAGGGAACATATACCTAAACACCCTAATAGTACAGTTCCAGAGAATATCCACTGAAATATTCTCTTTTGTGTCTTATCCTAAAACTAGTTGTTATAACTCTGTCTAATATGTTCGACCTCGACCTTTATCTACGATGGCTTCTCGACCTTGGTTTGCACTAACTCGTCGAGCACGCCCTTCATCTCTTAAGGGACCACTTCAACCTTGGGCAGACCTTTGTTGAAGTCGTACTGATAACACGTGGCAGCCTACAAAGGCCCTTTTAATGCTGACACATCTTATTCATATCAAAGACAATTTTTGGCCCATACAGTTAGTCCCTCCGCTTGTTAAGGTCGTCCTCACATGCGAGTTCGATGAGCGAATAATGCCATTCGTGGTCGGTCTTATCGAGCAGACTATACGGGTCGTGATCGTTGTAGCGAGTAGGCAACATGGCTCTCTATGGGCTGCATATTTCAAATCCCTTAAATTTCCTAGGTAATTTGTTGGAGCCACCTGCTCCAAGAGAAGGAGTGACGTCATGTGTGTCATGTGTATTGCGTCATGACGCCATGTCGTCATGCGTCATGGTGATTCTGATTCCCGACGTATTGTGTAGATTCTCGTATGGCCCTTGATTGGTTCTGCCGTTTCGATCTCTATGCTAATCATGACCAGTCGTTTTGATTTTGGTGCCCCTAAAGCTTATAAATAGGGGAGGGTTCGTTGATTTTGAAGTTTTTCCACACTCTTTCTATTTCTTAAGCAAAAATCCTTTTTCTCCTTCGTAGGATTTTACCACCTCTCTATTGCTTTCTCTACTTCTTTGTCTTCCTTTATAACAATGTTGAACCTCTCATCCGATATCTATATGGAAGATCATTCTATCCCTTTAGATGTCGTTTTCCTTGGTCAAGGGAAGATGTTGCTATTGTTGTTGAGGAGGAAATCCTCCCTACTGTAGAGGAGATTGTATCCTAGTGCCATGACGCCAAACCCGATTTCCACAAGGTGCCCGAAGTGATGATTGAGAGGTTCCTATCTACAATGATGGTCGAGTGTTTAGCCGGATTTAAGGCCAGTCGGCCTTCCTGATCATGTGAAATTGGTCCGCGCAGGTGACAATGACGTGCGTGTCCATCATCCCAGATTCAGTGCCTTTACGCTTATCCATTCACCATCAATTATTCGTTCCTTTGCCCGCCGTTGATAGAACAATTATGCCGCTATTATAACGTGTGCCCAGCGCAGCTCTCCCCTTACGTCTTCAAGGTGGTAAGAATGTCCGCGAAGTTCTCCGAATTAGCCGACGTCGAGATTACGGTATGCCACCTGGTGCACCTATTCGCCTCCATTTCTATCAAGGGACATTGCTGAATCTTCGCCACTGTGGGGGGAAATGCTTGGTGGTGAGAATGGATGATAAGGCTAGTCGGTACTTTTGGGTCAATCATTTCTTTGTTAGGACCGTGGCCGCAATGTCAGTTGCCGTCGGCTTCCCTGAGGCCTGGAACCCCGCATGTACGTACTCGTATTGTTTGTGTTTTTTAGCATTTTTTCCCTGTGGGTTGGTTAATCAGTTCTTTTTTTTTTCTGGAGCTTCTATCCGACCTCTCCAGTTGGTGGTCCACATTGTCGATTGGATCAGGCAAATCCTTCCTCATATGGAGGGGATACATGACAAGTCGAGTTTTTTCCAGAAATTCAGACCGTCTCTTCCCTCGGCAGGTAATATCTTCCCTATAGTCGACGATGTTTCTCCGCCATCTATGTCTGTCCTTTATGTTGATCCCTTCCTTCTCAATTTTTCTCTAAGTTCATTCAAAGGGGATGCGAGGAGGTCGAGGGCCCCCGTAACCTCAATCCGGAAGAGGAGGGCCGCTACGCCTTCAATCTCTGCCCCTGTCTCAGCTATTGCCATTTCTGCCTTTGTCCTAATTCTAGGTGTATCCACTTCCGCCCCCATATAGTTCCCTTTACGCTTATCGGGTTCCGATGTTGATTTGGACGACTTGAGAATGATCAACGAGGGGCTCACCCAGCTCGAACTGAGATTGGAGAGGGTTCAGGGACGATGTCGATCCATATGGATCGTACTTTGTTGGTGAACACCAAGGGGATAGTCCCTACCATCGGCCCTCTCTATTTCGACGTCGAGGGTAAGACCCTCAAAGAGATAGATGACAGTGCTCTGTCGAAGAGCATTTTCGACCTTGTTCTCAGGGTAAGTACTATTGTACGACCTTTTTCTAATGTCTTAGAACATCAAGAGCCTTTGTAAAAAACTCTTTATTTACATGTGAAATATTAAAGTTGTTTCTTGCACCTTCTTCCATTCCTGTAATATGTTTTTGCACTTGTATTTTTTCGCTTCTGTTGTTTGCTCGTTATGCTTTCTGCTCATTTTATTGTCGTCGTTTTCTAGTTGGTCGTAGCCTGAGGGACGAATATCTACGGGCCATATAAACCCTTTGTTTACATAGGTAGAGTATGTCTCTTCGTTTAGATTAGGTTGATAGGTGTTGTTTGAACTTGGTCGATTTTGACCTTTTGTCAAGTTATGGCCAAGAGTCGGTAGGTGCTTGTTCGAGTTGGGTCGAACTTAACCTTTCCTTAAATTGTGGCCGAAGGCCGATAGGCGTTGTTCGAACTTGGTCGAACTTAACTTTTTATTAAGGTGTGGCCAAGGGCCGATATGTGTTTGTTCAAGCTGGGCCAAACTTAAACTTTCTTTGAATTATGGACGAGGGCCGGTAGGCGCTGTTCAAAGAGATGTTCGAACTTAACCTTTTGTTAAGGTGCAGCATACGGAGGCCAATGGGTGTTTGTTCGAGCTAGATCGAACTTAACCTTTCCTTGAATTGTGGTCGAGGGTTGATAGGCATTTTTTGAAGAGATGGTTGAACTTAACCTTTTGTTAAGGTGCGGCCGAGGGCCGATGGGCGTTTTTTCGAGCTGGGTCAAACTTAAACCTTCCTTGAGTTGAGGTTCGATGGGCGTTTTTTGAAAGATGATCGAACTTAGCCTTTTGTTAAGGTACGAACAATGGCCGATAAGTGTTTGTTCGAGCTTCGTCAAGCTTAGTCGAGATTAACCTTTTCTTGAATTGTGGACGAGGGTCGATAGGCGTTATTCAAAAAGATGGTCGAATTTAACCGTTTGTTAAGGTGCGGACGCGGGTCGATGGGTGTTTGTTCCAGCTGGGTTGAATTTAACCTTTACTTGAATTGTGGTCGATGGTCGATAGGACCTTCGAAGAGATGGTCGTACCTAAACTTTTGTCAAGGCGGTTTTGATAAACGTAAGTTTTTATTACTTTGACATTGTTGCTTTGATTACATAATTGGAGAAAGTTACAAACTTTGGGAATTGGATGGCGTTCCAATTGCAGTCACGATCTTTCTAATCCCTTCATTGTTCGACTTAGAGAGTCTTGAAGAGTCGGGCAACGAAAGAGAAATCAGTTTGTTCTTCACATACTTTGACTTGAAGTGTCCCTTTTGTCGCCTCATTAAAAACCTCTTTGAGAAAATCCTAATGAGACAAAACTCAGGGAAAAAGAGTATGACTTGGGGGACGCTTCTTCCTTTTATAAGTTGAAGTATTTGAGGTGGTTGGTGTTATAATTGTTTGGTAATTGTTTTCCTTCCATTATCTCTAGTTGGAATGAACCCTAGTTTGCTTTGGGTATAATTTTGTACGGACTGTCCCAGTTCGTTTCCAGTTTGCCTTCTCGTGGATCTCTGCTTACTTAGGGTTTGGTTTTTAGTATGTAGTCTCCGACTTTGAGCGGTCGTACCTTTGCCTTCTTGTTGTAGTAACGTTCTGCTTGCTATTTTTGGGCGACCATTCTTAGTTACGCCACATCTCTTCATCATCGATCACATCGAGCTCTTTCCTTCTACTCTCGTCATTTCTAGTGTCGCTTTCATGGAAGCACCTTAGACTGAGCTCTCTGACCTCGACTAGTATAACTGCTTCGGTTCTATAGACTAGAGAATAGGGTGTCTCTCCTGTGCTTTCTTTGGGGGTGGTTCTATACGCCCACAATACTTCTGGGAATATTTTCGGCCACAATCCCTTGGCGTTTTTGAGTTTTTTTCTTCATGATGTTTAATATGGACTTGTTGGAGGATTCTGCCTACCCGTTGCCTGTCGGGTGATAAGGGGAGCTCTTAATGTGCCATTTTTTGAGGAATTCAACGATTTTCTTTCCCGTTAATTAGGGTCCGTTGTCGCTGATGATCTCCTTGGGTAGGCTGAATTGGCATGTTTTTCCATATGAAGGCGATTATCTCTTGTTTATGTATTTGGCGAACGCTCCTGATTCCACCCATTTAGAGAAATAACCAGTTAAAACTAAAAACAATTCGTAGATTACCTTGCCCTGCGAGGAGGGGGCCATGATGTCCATTCCCCATTTAATAAACGGACGTGGGGAGGTGACCTAGTGAAGATGTTCGCCTAATTGGTGATTTATCGGGACACACTTTCGACATTTTTCGCATTTCCTTACAAATTCTGAGGCTTCTTTTTTCATGGTAGGCCAGTAGTATCCCTGCCTATATGAGGTACCTAACGAGTGATCGATCTCAGAATGAGCGTCATAGTAGCCGTCATAGACTTCTTCGAGAACGCGTTGGGTTTGGTTTGGACCCAAATATTTCGCTAGAGGGCCGTCGTATGTTCTTTTATACAAGTCGTTATGAAGGAGGATGTATCTGACTGCTTGCATTCTCAGTTTTTTAGCTTCCTTTTGTCATTTGGGAGTGTGTGTTGTCTTGCAAGTATGTGATTATCAATTGCGCCAGTCCCAAGTTAAACTTACTGATCTTACCTCGATTTGATCTAACGATGAGTTGAGGAAGTGGACTACACTTTTATCCCTCGTTGTGATGCTTGCGGTGGCTGCGGCCAATTTGGCGAGGCCGTCCACTTCGACATTCTGGGCTCGCAGGATCTGGTCGAGCTGGCATTCATCAAAATCGGGCAATAACTTATAGATCTCGATTTGCTATTTTTGCAACCTTTGTTCTTTTATTTGGAAAGTCCATGTGAATTGGCCTCGTTGTTAGTCATATCCGGGTATCTTATGGATTGGCGAATTACTTCACCGGTAGGGACATTTAGTACGAGACCCAGTCCAGATCCAGAAGAATTATATGCACTATCGATGTATAGGACCCAAAGGTCTTGTGTTTGAAGAGAAGCTTGAGCGGCTTCCTTCTCGGCCTCAGGCATTATCTTTGCGTTGAAGTCCGCAACGAACTCGGTGAGCACTTGTGACTTTATAATTGTTCGTGGCTGATATGTTATGTCTTTCTCGCTTATCTCGATGGTACACTTGGACAGCCTCCCCGAAAACTCTGGTCTATGTAAAATGCTTCTTAAAGAAAAAATGGTAACGATCGAGATAACATGGCACTGGAAATAAGGTCTAAGCTTCCGTGAAGCTACGGCCAGTGCTAGGGCTAGTTTTTCGAGGTGTGGGTACCTCGTCTCGGCATCGACAAGTGTTTACTAATGTATTAAATAGGATATTGTGTCCCTTTGTTTTTTCGCACCAGCACCGCACTTACTGTTACTTCGGAAATGGCGAGGTAGACGATGAGGTTTTCCCAGGGTTCAGGCTTTGAGAGCAGAGGCGGTGACGACAGATAGAACTTAAGGTCTCACAGATCTTGTACGCAATCGGGCGTCCATTTGAGGTCGTTATCCTTTTTTAGCACACAGAAGAATCTGTGACATCTGTCAGACGACCGCGAGATAAATCTTGATAGGGTGGCGATTCAACCCATCAACCTTTGGAACTGTTTCTCAGTAGTCAGTTGTTCAGGCATCCCGTCGATAGCCTTGATTTGGTCCGGGTTGAATTTTATCCCTCGTTGTGGCACTAAGAAACCCAAAAACTTTCCCGAGGCTACGCCAAATACGCATTTCTCTGGGTTTAGTTTCATCCTGTACAGTCTTAGTATGTAGAAAGCTTCCCTTAAGTGGTCGATATGGTTTTTTGACCTTACAGATTTGACCAGCATGTCGTTGATATATACCTCTATGGTTTTGCCGAGTTGGTATTTGAACAATCTTATGACTAATATCTGACGGGTGACTCATGCGTTCTTCAACCCGAATGACATGACCCTATAACAATATGTTCCTTTGTGGGTGATGAACGTGGTCGTCTTCTTCTATGAGTATTTGGTTATAGCCCGAGTATGCATCCAGGAAATGCAGCAGCTCGTCCTGGCCATTGCGTTGATGAGTTGGTCGATGTGTGGCAACGGGAATGAATATTTTGGGTTTTTCTTTTTGACCATCACCACATTGGCTATCCACTTGGGGTATTTCGACTCTCTGATGGAGCCATATTCTAATAATTTTTCTACCTCCTCGTGGACGGTATCATTGATGGTGGGGTTGAACTTTCGTCTGAGCTGCCTTGCAGGGGGATAGAATGGGTTGACATTCAACTTGTGTATGGCGATCTCCTTGGGGATGCCCGACATATCTACATGGCTGAAGGCAAATAAATCTACGTTAGTTATTAAAAATTGACTAAATTTACCTGGTTCTCGGAGTTTGCAGCCGATATAGGCCTAGGGCCATTGGGATCTAGTTGAACGGGGTCGAGGTTCTCCATAGTTGAGCCCGCGGCTTCGACCATTTTGGGGTCCATTATGGCATCCCTGGTATCTTCTTGAGTCGACCTCGACCTTGTTGATTTTTATGCTTCTTTTTCCTTATCTTTCTTTTGTTGGGTTGTCGTGTTATCCATGGCGATGAGGTAGCATTCTCAAGACGTGTGTTGTTCTCCTCGTATGTTGAATATTCCCCAAGGCATTGGGAACTTGATCACCTGGTATAGGCTAGAGGGGACGACTCTCATGGGATGTACCCATGGTCGTCCTACTATGGCATTATATGCGGTAGCGTGGTCCATGATGTGGAACGTTATCTCTAGAGTTATGTCGTTGGCGAGGACGTGGAGTGTAATTTCTCCCATTGTCCGTTCAACTGCATTATTAAAATCGATTAGTGTGATGTAGCGTGGCACTATCTTGTCCTTGAGTCTCATCTTGACGAGGACTCGGGGATGGATAATGCACGCTTCACTCCCATTTTCTACCATGATACGTTTGACATCAGTATCCAAAACTCGTAATGTAATAACGAGAGCATCGTTATGAGGGAAAGTCAAATTGTTGGCATTTAACTCGTCGAAGATGATACTTTCTTCGTCCGTCATATCGTTCGTGGGTGATTGATCTTTTGAGCTTGTGAACGACAGTGAGCTTGACGCCGTTGATGGAGGCATCGTCGTTTCCGCTAATAATCATGTTGGTGGTGCATGTCGGCAAGGGTGGCTTCGGCGGGCCTTGACATCCTTGATCCCTAGCGAAGGTGTTTCTTCCCTTGTCGTTCCACAGTTCTTTAAGTTGCCCTTGCTGTAACATGTTCACAACCTCTTGCCTTAGGGAGATACAATATTTTATTTTGTGCCCGCATTATTGGTGGAATTCGCAGAGGGCGACGAATCTGGTAATTGGGTCCTCATCTTTGACGGCCACTTTTCCTTCGTTCTTAGTTTATCCAGGGCGTAGACTATTGCTGTAGGTGAAACACAAAAGTTGTGAGCAGATAATAGGGTGGGCATACCTCTCTCGTTCATGTGAGTCCCCGCTCTCGGCCTTGATAGACCCTCATCATAGATGTAGGAAAGAGGGATGAGGGCCTGACGTAAGGCTGATGTCGCTCCTTGTTTGGCCGTGAGACTGGGTGATCCCTCCTCATGTTATCTATTCATTCTCTCCTAGGTTTGGCTTGTACCGAGATGAGCCGTCGAGTTGTCTCGTTGAGGCTGTCATTATCTGTATAGACTTTGGCACAATAGGCATTATGGATTCCCAACTGGTCGGAGGGTACTTCATCAACTGGCTCAACAGCTTTCTGGTCGCTCTTGAACCCTCTCTGCTCAACCCGTTCTGAAAGGTTGTGACTGCCATCTCTTCAAATACATTTGGTAAGATCATCCTTACCCTGTTGAATCGGGAGAGGAATTCCCTTAGTCCCTCTCCTAGGGATTGCTTGATGGCGAATATGTCGTTTACTCTTGTTTTGGATTTCTGGCCTTGGCATGCGCCATCACGAACTTATCAGCCATTTTTTTGAAGGTCTCTATGGAGCGGGCATGTATTTGTGAATACCATGTTAAATTTCCTCCAGTGAACGTTTCGCCAAATTTCTTCAGCAAAACAAATGACACATGTTCCTTGGTGAGATAGTTTCCCTTCACGGCGGTGACGTAATGAGTCACGTGATCTTGGAGGTCGGTTGTTCCATCATATATCCTTAGATTTGGTGGCATTTTAAAGGTCTTTGGTATGGCATGTGGGGCTGCTACCTGGCTATATGGCTGCTCTACGAACTTGCTAGCCTCCATCTTTAGCAGTAGTTTAGGGGCACCCGGTATATTGTCGACCAGTTTTTGGTGTTTTTTCATTTGGTCTCTGAGACTTTTGTTCTCATTCTCCATTTCTTCCATTCTTTTTAGAACAACAACGAGGTCGCCGTCACCTACAGTGTTAGTCGAAATGTGAGTTGTACCTGGTGTTGGAGGGCCTGGTTGGTTGCCCTGCTCATCTGCTTGTTGCACCATGTGAGCTCTTAAGGTCTCTATGGTCGTGCACGAAGCTTTTTTGTTGAGCACTCTTACTAATGTATTGGTCAACCAAGTTTCGAGGAGCTTTTTCATGGCCGGTGGCATCCCTTCTCCTGTGGACATGCAGGCCCCTTTTCCATTTTGATTTTGTCGTGCTACAAGGGGGGTGGGGGGAGGTGACCTCTTGACACTAAACTTTAGCTTTTGATCTTGCATATAACATTTGGATTTTTATTACAACTGTATTCTACATTACAAATTTCTCAAATCACATGGTTTTGTACTTTAGAGCTTCCTTTAGCTTTACAAATTTTCTCCTCACTGTGATAAATATATACACCAAATATAAGTTTATTATTGTAGTGTATTTATTTAAAATTACAATAGGAAGCAGGAACACAGGAGCAATGTGATGATTTGACTAGTGAGCTCTGTATCTTCTTTGACTCTTTATGTGCCACTTTTACGAATAGTAACCTTACAGACCATTATTTGACAGCTAAATGCTATTTTCTTATTAACTCAATGATACTAGAAAAAATAGAACACATAAATGAATACTAAAGAAACAAACAAGAAGCAGATGATGAAGAGTAGAGGAAAACATATAAATTAATTATTGCTTCATTTTTCCACGTCTATCCATGCTATTTTATATTTTTTTTCTCCAATTTATTTTTTTCTTTTATTTGGTTCATCATTAAGTTAATGAAAGAAAGTGATTAGTGACATTAAATAAGAGTATACATAGCAATTCTTCAACAACCAACTTATTTATTTCATCATTAAGTTATTAATGAAAGAAAGGGATTAGTTACATTAAATAAAGGTATACCTAGCAATCCTGTAACAACGATAGGAATAGCGCAGGAAGGAGGACAATGCGTCTTCTAGAAAGAAGAAAATATCTCTCTCAATGCCACTAGAAACCACTATTAGTTTTACTCGGTCCACTACCCATATTCCCCCAAAACCACCTGATACAGTAAATCCAAATGTCATCAATGGCGAATCAAGGGCCAACAGGGTATCTCTTCTTCAGGAATCCATCTCCTTTAAAGAAAAACTTCTCACTGACACTACTCTACACAACATTCCAGTCCTCTTTGAAAATCAATAGAGCAACCAACAGAGCCTATGGACTATACCTCGCGTGAGCTGGACACATTAAATGAAAGTTATAAGGTCAGCCTATCAACCGAGGAATGCAGCGCATTTACCACCCTTGGAAACAATCAGTTATCATAAAACTAGGGAAGCGTATTATTGCATCAATACCTACGAAAGAAGGTCCAATCAGTGGAAGTTAACTGAAAACCTTCCATTAATCGACTTGGGTGTTGATTATTACATAGCCAAATTCACAAAGGAAGAAAACCTAGCTAAGGTCCTGCACCAAGGTCTGTGGTTCATCAATGGACACTTTATTTCTGTCCAAAAATGGGTGCCAAACTTTGTGGTATCTGAAGCCAAAACCCTTAATACTGTTATTTGGGTTCGTCTCCCTCACCTTCCGACTGAGTTCTATGATGGAGTGGTCCTTAGGAAAATTGGAAACATCATTGGACGACTGCTTAGGATCGATGCATGCACATCGGCCACCCTAAGAGGCCGCTATGCTAGAATCTATGTAGAAGTCCCCATGGAACAACCAATTAAATTTTTTATTTTTATTGGGACACACAAACAATCCATTCAGTACGAAGGAGAAAATTTTCTATGCAAAAAATGTGACAGACTTGGCCATACAAGCCCACATTGTCCTTATTCCATATCAGCAACAGTTCCAAAAGACTATGAAAGGAAGAGTTCTCAGAAGATCCAACACCACCCTTGTGATGACAACTGGAAAACAGTCTCCTTCAGAAAACACAAAAACAGAGGCACAAGACCAAAAACAGAAGCTCTTAATAAATCAGAAATCCCAGGTATTAATGTAAGGATCTTCAATGCAGACACGGGTAAGTTCCTTCAAACCCCGAAATTAAAATTCATTGAAAAAATTACAAGTGATAAAACAGTAAGATTAAAAGGTTTAACCAATAACAACTCCGCTTTTAATAAAGAAAACCCTATTCCAACTAATAATAATTTTCAATCCTTGTTCTTGTCGCCCACAGACCCAAATGAAAATCAAGTGTTGACCCATGTCACTGCATAGTTTTGAAGATTGACAAATGGCTGACCAGTTGAACCAGGTCCATCAGAGCACACATCTTGAACTGAATAGCTGGCACATGAACCATATATGCATAGGAGATATTTGTGAATGTGAATTATCAATGAACTAAGAGATTGTCTCCTAATGCGAAAAGGTTGCAAACTGATGAGAAGATTGAAGTCAAATTCAGCAAGAAAAGTAACAAAAGAAAGGAAGTTGCGTTTGATACGAATTTGTTTACCCATGTATAGTTGGACCAGAATTGGATGACAAGCTAAACAACTGACTCTATAAATACTTGATGTATTTCTGCTGGAATTCCACACGCACAAAAGCTGAAGTGAATCAAAGTTTGAATGCAAAGTTCCCCAGAGTTATTTTGCTAGCAGAATCATTGTGCGATTAAAAGGCTACAGTTCCATCTGATTAATTATTGAGTCTATTTGATTGTAGTAGGAGTTTTAATATTGTATCTTTTCAGTTTTCATAGAAGCAATTGTAATAGGTACGCATTGTTCAAGTTAGAGTTAACTTGAAGCTTGTAGAAATTAGCTGGGGGCTAGTTACTACAAAGGGATTAGAGTTAGTCCTAGGATTACAAAAGAGTTTATTTTGTAAGTCCGTTTGGCTCAGAGTTTTTAGTGAAGTGTTTGAGCAAATCCTACTGAGGAGTAGGTCGTGGTTTTTTCACCTTTTGAGCCAGGTGTTTTCCACGTAAAAATCTCTGTGTTTTTACTTTACTGCTTTTAATATTCCGCAACAGTAGAAGTAAGTACATCAAGAAGAACCAGGTTCTTCTATTGAGACAACACTCGAAAAATTGGGTACCTCACAATTAACTTGTATAATTATGTGGTATTGACGTCTAAAACATCAATTTGTATCAGAGCAGGTTATCCTTGAAAGGCTAACACCTTGGAGAAGATCAAGATGAGTGCACCACCTGGAAATTGGGAAGGTCAATCATTTGCAAGGCCACCACTCTTCAATGACCAGTATTACTCTTGGTGAAAAAATAGGATGAAGGACCACCTAATTGGAGATGACTATGAACTCTGGGACATAGTCACTGATGGTCCTCTAGCTACCATGATGAAGACTGATAAAGGTATAGATATACCAAAGACTAGAGCTGATTGCACTGCCGAGGATCTGAGGAAATGGGAGAAGAATGCAAAGGCCAAAAAATGGCTAGTGTGTGGACTAGGTCCAGACGAGTACAGCAGAATCCAAAGTTGCACCACTACCAAAGAGATTTGGGATACCTTGCAAGTAGCCCANCAGGAATCCAAAGATATGGCAACCCTGAGATTAGATAAGTTGATTGGAAACCTCACTGCCTATGAACTGAGAAGGCATACAATGAAGATGGATGTCCAAAGAAGGAGAGGAGTCTAGCACTAAGAATCACTGAGGGATCAGATCTGGAGGATGATGAGATGGCCATGATCACCAAAGAATTCAGAAACTTTCTCATGAGGAAGAAGGGCATCTCTAGAGGAGGAAACTACAACAAAGCAAAAGCTCCAGAAAGGCCAACCAACGAGGGATGCTATAAATGTGGTAAGACTGACCATCTCATCAAAAACTGTCCTCAGTGGGAAGTAGAATGGAAAAAGGAGAGATATGAAAGAAGGAACAGGTCCAACCCAAGAAAACCACAAGAAAGGCTATGGTTGCTGCTTGGGGGGAAAGTTCAGATGAGGAATCAGAATATGGGGAGACTGAAGATCAGGCGCTCATGGCAATTGGAGAATCTGATGAGGAATCATATGATGAACCATAGGTAAGTATCTCCCATCTTAAAAATAAAGTAAAGTTCCTATCTAAGTAAAAACTCTCTGAGTTGCTACTTGATTTCATAGATGATTCTGAGGAAACAACCAAAGAGAAGGATCAACTATCTAAAGAATGTGCAATGCTAAAAGCAAAGTGCATGAACCTGGAAATCAGAGGCAGTGAATCTGAAAAGAAAAACACTGACTTTTTGAACCAGATTCATCCACTTGAAACTGAGATTCTAGAACGATCTGAAAACTTAAAGCTAAAGCTAGGATCCAGTAAAAAGGTTGTTGATTATTCTCATATCATGTTAGAAGAAAACATAGAAAAATTAAAAGATAAGATGTATGCCAAGGATGAACATACAAGAACTCTTAATGAAGAACTTGGCAAAGTCAAATATGAATTAGATCGAACTTATAAATGGAATAAATCTTTTGATGCCTTGATATGGCTTCAAGAGAATCATAGTAGCAACAGGAGAGGGATTGGCTTTGGAAGTCAATTACCCAAGTGAGATCCTAAAAGCAAGTATCTCACTCTTCCTGAGAATAAAATATGCACCCATTGTAGTGAGACTGGGCACTACAAATATGAGTGTACTACAAAAGAGCATGTCATTCGAAGAAATGAGAGGATTGTAAAAAGGAAAAACTGGCTACCAAATTGGGCCAAGAAAAATTTGATTCATCCATTCTCTCAGAGAAAAGGACCCAAACTAGTTTGGGTTGTTAAGACTAACCCCTGATTCTTTTGTAGGTTCAAGTGAGAGGAGGCAGCCAAATTTGGTATTTGGATAGTGGCTGCTCAAAGCATATGACTGGGAACATGGAACAGTTCCTTTCACTTGAAAGTCTCAAAGGAGGAAATGTCTCCTTTGGAAACGGAAAGAAAGGTGAAATCATTGGGGTTGGTAAGGTAGGTAAGGATGACACACGATCCATTGAACATGTGTATCTAATAGATGGCTTGAAATATAGCCTGATCAGTGTATCACAACTGTGTGACAGAGGTAACCTGGTTGCTTTTACTTCCACAAAATGTTTTGTGATTAACCTGCTTACTGACAAGATTGTTTTGCAGGGAAAAAGAATGAATAACATCTATGTCATAGACTTGTCCACACTGTCTGAAAATGAACTCACTTGCCTAAGTGTGTTGGACAGTGATCCCCTCCTGTGGCACAAACGACTTGGTCATGCGAGTCTAACTCAGCTTAACAAAATAGTCTCTAAGGACTTAGTGGCAGGACTTCCTAACATTAAGTTCAAGGAGGAAAAATTTTGTAAGGCATGTGCCAGGGTGAAGCAGGTAAGGTCCTCTTTCAAAAGTGAAAAAATAGTCAGTACCACCAGGACGTTGGAACTGGTTCATATGGATCTATGTGGTCCTATGAGAACTCTGAGTAGAGGTGGTAAGAGATATGTGACGGTGCTAGTTGATGATTATTCAAGGTTCACTTGGACCTTATTCCTGACATCTAAGGAAGAAGCATTTGATATGTTCACCTCATTTGACAAGAAAACTCAAAATCAATTAGGATATCAACTAGCATCAATAAGATCTGACCATGGTACTGAATTTGAGAATGCTAAGTTTGCTGAGTTCTGTGATGAACATGGTGTTAATCATAACTTTTCTGCTCCTAGAACCCCACAGCAAAATGGGGTTGTTGAAAGGAAAAATAGAACTCTTGAAGACATGGCAAGAACCATGCTTCTATCTAGCAAACTACCTCACAGCTTCTGGGCTGAAGCAATAAACACTGCTTGTTACATAATCAATAGATGCATGACCAGACCTCTGGTAGAGAAAACTCCCTATGAATTACTTAAAGGGAGAAAGCCCAACATATCCCACTTTAGGGCTTTTGGATGCAAGTGTTTTGTACACAATAATGGCAAAGATTCCCTAGGAAAATTTGACCCCAGAAGTGATGAGGGAGTATTCTTGGGATATTCATCACATAGTAAAGCTTATAAAGTGTATAATAAAAGAACTATGTGTGTAGAAGAAAGTATACATGTTGTCTTTGATGAAACTAACATTCTTGCTGAGAGACAGGAACCTGAAGATGAGGAGCTTGGACTGATAAGAAGCAGTGATCACATTGAAGCAAGCATGGAAGGTGGAACAGGTGATGGACCAGGTTCAACTACCCCAAGCATCATGATAGGGGGAATTCAACATATGCAACCTGGCCCTGATCCTGCTCCACAGCAACAAGACACCATGGAATCGTCTAGGAATGAACAGTTGGTATTTAAAACACATAGATATCAGAGTTCTCACCCTCTTGAGAACATCTTAACAGATTTGGCATCCGGAATCAAAACAAGATCATCCTTAAAAAATATGTGTGCGTTTGATGACTTTCTATCCAAGATCGAACCAAAGAACATTGGGGAAGCCCTACAAGATGCTGACTGGGTAAATGCCATAAGAAATCAAGTATGGCACTTGGTACCCAGGCCACTAGACAGATCAGTGATTGGCACCAAATGGGTCTTCAGGAACAAGCTCGATGAGGATGGAACTGTTACAAGGAATAAGGCAAGATTAGTTGTCCAAGGGTATAGTCAAGAAGAAGGAATTGACTATGATGAGACCTTTTCCCCTGTGGCAAGACTGGAGGCAATCAGACTTCTTATAGCATTTGTTGCACACATGGAATTCACTCTTCATCAGATGGATGTTAAGAGTGCCTTTCCCAATGGCTATCTGAAGGAAGATGTATTTTTCAAGCAGCCTCCAGGTTTTGAAAGCATGGAGTTACCTGACCACATATACAAAATCAAAAAGGCTCTATCTCAAATAAGCACCAAGATCATGGTACGAACGATTATCAAAATTCCTGCTAGAACATAGTACAAACGAGGCAAAATTGATAGTACCTTGTTCTTAAGGGAAAAGGGTAAGGATCTCCTGGTTGTGCAAATGTATGTGGATGATATTATATTTGGGGTGACTTCTGAAAATTGAGCAAGGAATTTGCTATGCTAGTGGGAAGTAAGTTTGAAATGAGTATGATGAGTGAGCTAAACTTTTTCTTAGGCTTGCAAATTAAGCAAAACCCAAATGAAACAATGATCCACCAACAAAAGTATGTGAAAGAATTTCTCAAGAAGTTTAAAATGGAAGACTCAAAAGAAATAGACACTCCCATAGCCACAACTACAAAATTGGATATGGATGAACCTGGTTCATCTATTGATCAGAAGCTATACAGAGGGATGATTGGGTCTCTATTATATCTCACTGCCAACAGACCTGATATTGTGTTCAGCGTGGGATTGTGTGCTAGGTTTCAGGCAAATCCAAAGGAGTCACACCTTACTGCAGCAAAGAGAATTTTGAGATATTTGAAAGGCACTGCTGATTTGTGCCTTTGGTATCCTAAAGGGAGTAATTTCGACCTTGTAGGATATGCTGATGCTGATTATGCAGGATTCCTATTTGACAGGAAAAGTACTTCAGGTATGGCTCACTTTCTGGTTTCATGCCTTGTGTCTTAGCTACCAAGAAATAAAATTCAGTAGCCCTGTCTACTACGGAGGCTGAATATGTGGCTGCAGCCTCATGCTATGCTCAGTTGCTATGGATCAAGCAACAACTCATGGATATTGGTATTGATATGGGATGCATTCGTATTTTCTGTGATAACACAAGTGCTATTAGTATGACGAAGAACCTGGTTCATCACAAGAGGACTAAGCACATAGATGTTAGGCACCATTTTCTAAGGGATAACTATGAAAAAGGAATGATCTCAATCGAATTTTGTGCTATTGATCATCAAATTGCTGATATATTTACTAAAGCACTTAGTAGGAAGCATTTTGAGAGAAACAGGCTGGAATTAGGGATGATTAAGATCACCTGATTGAAAAAAAAACAAATACAAAACAGAAAAAAAATGAAAAAAAAAAAGTTGGCTAGAAAATTTTAATTAGGTACTTAATCAAATTAATAATTGCTCAGCATCATGTCTTTATTGCCATACTCTTGTGCCATGTATTAATATGATTCCATGAATGCTAATGATGTTTATCTCTCTTTGTAAATTGAGGCAATTTAAAGATTTCTAACAGGATGAAAATGGTTCATCCATGCTGATTCATCTGACTGACGAGGTACGTACTCTTCTCCATATATTAATTCAATTACAGTCATACATGAGCAGGATTCTTTCCATAATTGGTTCAAATTCAAATACTTCGTAATCACCCAAATTGAACCAGTTTCAAGAAGACCAGTCTTCACTTAATTATCCTAATTTCAGGGGGAAATTAAATGTCTAATCAAGTCAGTCCTTCGGCGATTAGACTCCTACTTGAGTACACATTCTGCATGTTAAAATCTCCCTAGCCTCATCTTATAAAAGGTCATCATTACTCTTCTCTTCATAAAGCAACCTTCAAACCAAGTTCAACTCATTCTACACAAACCAAACAATTGATTACTCGCCTTTTCTTCCTAACAATACATAATCATGTCTTCACCACCACCAGCTTCTTCTTCTAATTCATCACTTAATCGTGATTACGATAGAGGAAATTCTGAATCTGTCTCCAATTCTCCATCTGTATACAGTTCTCAATCACCAGAAATTTCGTCAACCCCTGAAAATACACCCATTCCTGAACCCACTCCAAACCCTACTCCTGCCCCCAAGAATCGTCGTGTCAAAGTTCTTGCCCGGAAATCTGTTGCTTCTGGGACTAGGAAAAAATTCTTGAAGGATCTTATTAAAGAAGACAAAGGTACTAAGTCAGATTCGTCCAGTGAATCCTTTAAATCAGCCAATGAGGAAGAAGCACCTGGTTCAACCAGTTCTGAAAAAGGTAATCTTGAAATCAATTCTGAATTTACTTCTGCTGATAAAATATTCGTGTTGGTTGGGTCTGTTATTGATGTTGAAGTTCCTGAAAGGAAGATGGGTGGTAGAAAAGAAAGAATTCTTGAGAGAGAGGGAAAATAAGTTGTGAGGGGATCTGGGGATGCTACCACGCTGGTTATCTGCGGTCCCATCCCTGAAATTGTTGGAGAAAACGTCACAGATTTAGGGGGAAGCATAATTGAGAAGGCTGTAGCAGGTCTTGAAATTCTGAAGAAAGGAACAGATGAACCTGGTACATCTGGGGAAGAAACATTGGCTGAAAGGCTGAAGAAATCGGGGGAGTCCTATAACCCCAAGAAAAGAAGGACTCAGAAGTCCAAAAAGGCAACTCACCCAGTTGCTTTAAAGAAAAGAAAAGTTTCTGAAGTTGTTGATGTTCCTTCTCCAAAAGTAAGAGCTACTCGTAGCACTGTGAGAGATGAAGAAGAGAAATTAGAAAAAGGCTCTGAAAGAGAGCAAGAAGAAGAGGGCAGCAAAAGGAAAAGCAAAAGTTGGAGAGCCTGTTGAGGCTATTGAGATTGAAGAGACGACCTTGGACGACCTTGGACCTGGTCCAACAGGAGGAGCAACCTACTCCAGGTGTGGCTGAGACACCAAAACCCACAAAGGCTAAGGCTTCTTCAAAGAAGTCAGCTAGAATGTGTGTCACACCAAAAAGATCTGTTAAGAAGACTAGGGCCAAGCCAAAGAAAGTGAAAATTGTTGAGAAAGAGGATGATGATGCAGACTGGAGTGGAGAGGAGGAGAAGGAAATAGGAGAGGTGACTGACAGAGTTACCATGTTTGGAAAGAGAACAATACTGAAGGGTAAGGTGGTGAAGGATCTAGAGGAGGCTGGACTGCAATATCTGCTGGAAACTCTGGAGGTGCAGGGCTGGAAGGACATGGTCCTTCGCATGGAAGGTAGGCTGGCAAGGGATGAGTTGGTATAATTCATGGAAAATGACATTGTCAAGGAAGGCAGGGTCACCTCCATGGTCAAAGGAATTGAAATTTCCTTTGATGCTAAAGAACTGGGTGTTATTCTGAACATACCAGCTGAGGGCTATGAGGACTACACAAGGCAAAGATGGCCTTGTTTAGATGGGATGGCCTCAGCAATCAACATCACCAGATTATTCAGTGATAGTGAGAAGGAGATTGAACCCAGGCCAGTTTACAAGAGTGAAATGAAGCCAGAGCACAAGCTACTCTTCGAGTTCGTCATCAAGTTCCTACTGCCTAGACAAGAAAGAAGGCACATTGCAAATTATATGGATCTGACCTTGATGGAGTACTTGTACAGGGGAAAGCAAATAAATTGGTCGGCTTTCATCATCCAACTCTTTGACAGAGTTTTGAATGGAACCAAAGCACACGCAATTCCATATGGCTTCACTCTGACAGCAGTGCTTGCACACTTTGGGGTTCCAGTAAAGAAGGCAGAGATGGCTACTACCAAAGATTATTTTGGGAAAGAAACTTTGCTGACATGTGACTACAATGTCAATGTTGGATGAACCTGGTTCATCTAGGAAGCAACCAGCCAACAACAAAGTTAGAACTCTGGTGCAGGAAAACGAGATCAAGGATATGGAGATCCTTCGTTTGAAGTCTCGTGTGGTTGAGATTGAAGCTGAGCGGGATGCTCTTAGGGCTGAATTAGCAAAGGAGAAAGAATAGAACGAGGGTGTTCTTCAGCAGATGCTTTCTCTACAACAATCCAAGACCATAACCTCCTCTGCACCTTCCCATCCTTAGGCTGTCCAGAGCTTCCAAAACCCCTCTTTGGACCAGTTGTTCAGTTTCAGTTATTTTTACTCTGTTTTTTGCTCATGGTTGGTTTGTTTTTGTTTTCTGTATGGTGGTTGATAATCGTTACTAATCAATAAATTTTGCTTCTAGTTATTGACTTGTCTCAATTTCTTAGTTAGCTAACATTTATTGGCTTCTTGTGTTGATTAATCATGTTTTGCACCTGCAGTTGCCTCAATGGTCATGAGTAATAATTAATAAATTTGGTAAGTGTATCATTTTGCAAACTTTTGGATGATGCCAAAAGAGGGAAGATATGTGATGAACTTTCAAAGTGATATTTATAACCTAATGAACCTGGTTTCTTTATTATTAATGCTTAAAACCATAAAATGTGTTTAAAGTGTATACAGGATTAAGCACATAGTTTTTCATCATCAAAAAGGGGGAATTTGTCGACCCATGTCACTGCATAGTTTTGAAGATTGACAAATGGCTGACTAGTTGAGTCCATCAGAGCAGACATCTTGAACTGAATAGCTGGCACATGAATATGCATAGGAGATATTTGTGAATGTGAAATATCAATGAACCAAGAGATTGTCTCCTAATGAGAAAAGGCTGCAAACTGATGAGAAGATTGAAGTCGAATTCAACAAGGAAAGTAATAAAAGAAAGGAAGTTGAGTTTGATACGAATTTGTTTACCCAGGTAGAGTTGGACCAGAATTGGATGACAAGCTAAACAACTGACTCTATAAATACTTGATGTATTTCTGCTGGAATTCCACACGCACAAAAGCTGAAGTGAATCAAAGTCTGAAAGCAAAGTTCCCCAGAGTTATTTTGCTAGCAGAATCATTATGCGATTAAAAGGCTACAGTTCAACTAGAAGAACCAGTTCCATCTGATTAATTATTGAGTCTATTTGATTGTAGTAGGTGTTCTAATATTGTACCTTTTCAGCTTTCATAGAAGCAATTGTAATAGGTACTTATTGTTCAAGTTAGAGTTAACTTGAAGCTTGTAGAAATTAGCTGAGGGCTAGTTACTACAAAGGGATTAGAATTAGTCCTAGGATTACAAAAGAGTTTATTTTGTAAGTTCGTTTGGCTCAGAGTTTTTAGTGAAGTGTTTGAGCAAATCCTATTGAGGAGTAGGTCGTGTTTTTTCACCTTTTGAGCCAGATGTTTTCCACGTAAAAATCTCTGTGTTTTTACTTTATTGTTTTTAATATTCCACAACAGTAGAAGTAAGTACATCAAGAAGAACTTGGTTCTTCTTGATGTACCTCACAATTAACTTGTATAATTGTGTGGTATTGACGTCTAAAACATCACTAAGACCTAATGGTTTTGGAGGAAACTTCTGAATAATGCATGGAGGATAAATTGTGCTCTAACCCCCCCCCCCATACAGCTTACACGTGGAAGACTCTTCTAATCCCCGTCTTTCACGCCTCAATCATTAGCTAAGCCTACACTTAGCAATAATCAATCGGTAGGTAATTCACCCAAAGGAGCCCAACCGTCTAATACAATCCACTACCAAAGCCAACCACTAATCGAGGCTACCTCTAATCCTACCACTAATCTTCCACACACATTGGGTGACAAACTACCCAACCCTAATGCACTCCCAATACACTTGTCCACTCCCTTACTAAAATTTGAACAAATGGACACTTACAATGTGTCTCCTACAAAATCTTCAGATGAATCCCTTACGCTTCCCCACTCCAATCCCATGCAATTGGATCCTACCCCTATAAAGTCACCTTTTGTCTCACATTCAATCCAGTGTGTAGAGGGTACAAGTTCCACTATAAATCACAAAGAACCTCAAAATGCCAAGACTCCCTCATTCAATGAGAAGGAGAAACAAATTTATCCAAGTACTCCATCAAACACCTCGTCCAACCATGAACAACCTACCCCCACTTCCTCCACAAATGCCAAATCCAACAGTTTACTACACTTCACCTCCACTACCCCAAACTACCAACCTCTAAGTTGGATGGAAGCGGGATTACCGGGCCATCCGATCTCCTTCATTATGGAGATCAATGGTCAGGACACAGTCATAGTGATACAAAACACCTCTTACCTGGCTCAACTTATATCGGAGGGGGTGAGGTTAGCGATGAACAACTTCATGACCCAAACTTGGATCACCAACGTGCTTCAGCCACTAGCTCCATCTATGAACTTCAACCTCCTTCAAGCCATGCAAAACCACTGGAATTTTCCACCACGAGCAACCCTCAGATTCCTGCTCCCAACCAACTGGATCTCCCTTTCTTCATCCCAGAGGAGATCTCCTTGATCAGTCCCATTCTAATTCCATGGGATACCCATGCAACTCAGGCCCACTTCAACATGCAAAACTAGATGACGAACAATCCACCTCCCAACGAACCAGGTCAAGGAGGAAACCCAATGGAGGACGAGAACGAATTGGAACCACTAAATACGGAGCTGAGTGTGGAGTTTGCAAACCTAAATGAGGTAAAGGTTCTTCTGTTCAAGGAAAATATGAGCAAAAAGTTCATATTCAACTAGCCCCCAACAGTGTACAAATGCTCCATGGACATAAGGTCACCAAGGGACCCAACGGTGGGCTCTCATGCAGTGATCCTAGTTCCATGTAGAAGAATGAACTCCAATCCCTCTCTGGATGCAGTGACCAACCCTAACCATCAAAATCCAATGACGATGAATAGAGCCACTAGCATCATTTTCTGGAACGTGCGTGGAGCTAATAATGAAGATTTTTGTAGGAACTTTAGGGATCTTATTGACACCCACAAACCCTGCTTAGTAGCCTTTCTTGAAACTAGGATGTCGTCCCATGCAACTTTGCTCAATGATTATAATTTCACTGAAATGATCGAGGTACCAGTTGAAGGTCAAGCTTGAGGCTTAGTTGTTCTCTATGATCACAAAGTTGTTATTGTGAACAACTTCACTAGGAGGGGCCAGGGGATCCATGCCATGATTGAGGTAATTCCCTACAGATTTTCTTGGCTCCTAAGTACTGTTTACGCTAGTACTAATGTCTACATAAGAGAATCTATGTGGAACTACCTAGAAAATATTGCCAGTAATTTTAATGGTGCATGGTTATTGGGAGGAGACCTTAATGATATTACAATGGCCTCCGAAAAATTTGGGGGTAGGTCGATTAGTCACACTAGAACTTCTAGGATTTGGAATCACATAAACAATTGTAAACTAATTGACTTAGGTTACAAGGGTTGTAATATACTTGGTCCAATCACAGAAATAGGCACAAAGGCCTAATCATGGAAAGATTGGATAGGTTTTTGGCTAATGAAAATTGGCTAAGCCTCTTCCCAGGATCAACCATTACGCACTTGCCTAAAACTTACTCGGACCACAACCCCTTACTACTTAAGCTCAACTCCTTCTCTGATGCCCCTACACATAAACCATTTAGGCTAGAAAACATTTGGTGCACCCACCCAGAGTTCACTAGCATAGTATACTCCCACTGGGCCAATAACGACTTGAAATCGGCCACCCATGATTTTGTTCTCAACATAAAAAACTGGAGTAAGAATACTTTTGGGGACATCTTCAAAAAAAAAGAGAAAACTATCGGCTAGGCTAAATGGCATCCAGTGCTCACCTCATTATGCTACTAGTCTATTTCTACAAGACCTCGATATTTTCTTAAAAAAAGAGTACAATAATTTTCTAAAATTAGAAGAGGACTACTAGAAACTTAGATCAAGAGTAAATTGGCTAAATAATGGAGACGCGAATACCAAATTTTTCCATATTAGTGCCTCTAATAGGAGAAGACTAAATCATATCAGCTACTTCAAAGACAACTCAGGAAACTGGATAGATAACCATAAAAAAAATCCTTCTCTATGTACAAAGTTACTTTGAGGAAGCTTTCACTACCTCTCACCTTCTATAAAAAAATCTTAATTTCCCAAATTATTTGGATCACCTAGACCTATCCTGCCTAGATAGACCACTGTGTGAAAGCCTTGTTTTCCTTCAAACCCTATAAAGCCCCGGGGCCGGATCGGTTCCATCCATTCTTATACCAACATTATTGGAAAATAGTAGCCTGAGTGTTATTAACTACTGCCAAGAGGTCTTCTCTTCTCAACAAATCCCCTTGGAAAATAATAGCACCTACATTTGCCTCATTCCTAAATTTTTCAATGCCAATAATCTTAAATTTTTTAGGCCAATCAGTCTTTGCAACACAATCTATTAAGTTATTACAAAAATTATAAACAATAAATTGAAACCCCTGCTGGACAAGATCATTAGCCCCTTTCAAGCAAGCTTTCTGAAAAACAGGCGAGCTAGTGATAATGCCATTTTAATCCTATAAATCATGAACAATTTCAGGAAAACCAACAGTAAGAATAGCAAAATGATCCTCAAACTCGACTTAGAAAAGTCATTCGATAAACTTGAATGGTCCTTTATCCATGATTGCTATACTTTAATTTCCCCCTAAGATTACATCTTTTATCATGTCATGTATTACTACTAGTACTATGTCTGTGCTAGTCAATGGTACAACCACGGAATGGTTCGCCCCAAGTCGTGGTATTAGGCAAGGTGACCCCATGTCGCCATATATTTTCATTCTATGCATGGAAATGTTCACTAGATACATTAACCATCAAGTAGACATTAATATGTGGGATCCTATAAAAGTCTCTACTAATGGTATGGCTATCTCCCATCTTTTTTTCGCAGATGATCTAACACTAATGATACACATTAATAAAATGTCTTGTAACACTATTCTCACAGGTATTAATCATTTTTGTAGTTTGTCAGGACAATTCATAAACCTAGCAAAGTCCAAAATCATCTTCACCAAAAACTTCCCAAAAAATTGCATGAATGAAATATCAAACTTATTTGGAATCAAAACCTGTGATTCTTTTGGCAAATATCTTGGTTTCCCAATAACCAACTCTACCCCAAAGACTAAGGATTTCCAGTAATATCCTAGACAATATGAGATCAAGGTTGGCCATTTGGAAATCGAGCTGCCTAAATATTGTTGGCAGAACCACGCTTGCTGGCTCTACTCTTGCAAGCATCCCTAGCCACATTATGTAATATACTCTCCTCCCCGCAAGATCTGTAAGCTCTATCGACAAAACTCAAAGAGAATTCCTTTGGGGTACTACGGACTCCAAAAAGAAACTCCACCTTATTAGCTGGGATACAATCACCCTGGACAAGGGTAAAGGGAGTTTGGGACTCCGAAAGGCAATCCAAAAATTTAGCCTTACTTACTAGTATGGTATGGAGGCTCCTTTAACTCCCCTCAAGCTCCGTGGGCTAACGTCCTAACACAACAATTTGTCAACAACAGAAGAAAACCCAAATACTCCCACACTTGGAAAAGTTTCCTTAAAGGTTGGCATATCTGTAACAAAGGATGTCTGTGATCAATCCATACTAACTCCTCCTTTCCCGTTTGGAGTGTTAGGTGGATCCCAAATACCCCCCCCCCCCCNTCAATATAAAAATTAGTGATCTTATAGTAAACAACAATTGGTCGTTTGATAAGTTGTCCTTTGAATTACCTCCCAATATCATTAGCAACATCACCAACATTACTTTTCCCATCAATCGTCCCTACGATTGCCTACTCTGGGAACCTAATTCAGATGGTGCATTCTCCACAGAATCTTGCTATACCCTGATAGAGAAACAGACTTCTTACTTAAATTACTCCAACAAAGACTTCACATGGATATGGGAAACCCACTGCCCAAATAAAATAAAATTCTTCCTCTGGAAATGTTGCCACAACAGACTCCTCTCCCGTTCCTTTCTCTACCATATGGGTATGAATGTGGATAAATCTTGCACCGTGTGTAGGTCGGGTGAGGAGGAAATCCTACCCCATATTTTCTTACACTGTAGAACTATTAAAAACCTCTGGAACTCACTCAAATGGGACAGTGCTGTCCAAAGTGACGTTAACCAGAATTGGCTAGAGGCAATTTGACAAAGAAACCCTCAAGTTCCCTGAAACAACACCAACTGGAACCTTCTCCTTCCTTTCCTTCTCTGGAACATGTGGATAAACAAAAATTTTAATCTGGAAAACAATTATATTAAAATGCTCTCTCTAAATAACATCATCAATCAAGCTTCTGAGTTCCACTTCCTAACGGAAAGAGAAAGCAACCCAGTAAAGAGACTCAACTGCAACACCAATTGGAGAAAGCCACAGTTAGGCTGGTTCAAACTGAACCTCGATGGTGTTCACAAAAAATCAACGAGTGGAATAGGTGGAGTAGTGCATGATCACAACGGTCACTGGATAATAGGCTTCAACATGAAAGTGCAAGCCGTCTCAAGCACCCATGCAGAACTCCTGGCACTCCAGCAAAGTCTCATGTTTGTCATGGAAAGAAATATATTTCCAATGGAAATCGAAACTGACTCAATACAGGTACTACAACTCCTTGAGAATGGCAATTATACATTTAACTCTATTGTCCATAATTGCAGATAGTTGATGTCCAGGAAGGAGAAGGCTCTAATGGTCCGGCATAGCTTCAGAGAAAGAAATGGAGTAGCAGACTTGCTCGCTACGGAAGCTGCCAGTCAGACTATCATCAATAAACTTGTTTGTTTGTTATGCCTCCTCTGTTTGTTGTGGCCAGGATGCTGGCGGACAGGGATGGAGGTCTTAGTAGGAAATTAGTGCTTAAAAGCGTGTAGAACTCTAATTACTTTTGGAAATCAAAATGCCATAGACGGCATTAATGCTGTGTGTAATGGTCCTCTGACCAACGAACTAATGTTTGCTAGTTTTATTTAAATAAAAGTTCCATTTGCTAAAAAAAAGAGATAGGAATAGCGCAGAAACTATCACTGGATATTTGAATACTGAGGCGAACACCAGTGATTTGGGGCCTATACAAAATGAGGTCCATACTGTTGTTTGGGCAAGTTACATATTTGGCCAATCTGCAAAAAATTATTACATCTACTATATACAAATATATACAAAAAATATGTATAAAATATGAAATTATATATCTATTATACATTAGTAAATAAAAATAATATATTTTACGGATTATTATTTTTAAAAGCGTCTTTATTGTGTAGTTTTCCTTATTGTTTTGGGAAACGGTAAACATGGGCTTTACAAAGAAAATATTCATCAGGGGGGAATTTCAAAAATGAAACAAGAAACTTACAGAAAGATTTTATTACAACGTTTGATGTCTTCCAAATGGGTAAATAAATCTTCGACTTATACGACGAAAAATAGCTTGGTGACCAAGTAAGTAGCTTTGTAACCAAGTAACCAACTTAGTTCCAAAATAACTAGAATAGTTCATGACTGTAATTTCATAATAATGAATGGATACATAATTAAGTATATTTATAACAGAAATCCTATTTTCTATCTCCTATCCCTTCGTGGACTTAATTTTCCTTTTCTATATACATAAACTAATACTCCGAAATAAACCATATATAGAAACTACCTTTGCTCCATCTTCCTCCCTCTTTGATTCTTTCAACAGGGGATTATTCTTTTACTATGCTTTACACGGCAATAATGGACACATTTTATCTAACAGGCGAGCAGATTAAAAGCTCGCCTTCAATGAAAGATGGGATAGACGAAGTTACAGAAACCACACTTAGAATCTACGGCTGTGATCTCATCCAAGAAAGTGGGAGAGGGTTGCTGCTAGCTAGTTGTGTTTGGCTTGCATCAAAGTTCGAAGAAATTCCTATGAAAGCAAGTGAAGTACTTAACATTTTTCACAGAACGAAATGTAGGAGAGAAAACTTCCCCTTAGAGCATCTCGATACATCTTCCAAATAATATGATGATTTGAAAGCAGAGCTAATCAGGACAGAGAGGTCTATTCTAATAGAGTTGGGTTTCATCGGCCATGTCGAGCATCCTCATAAATTTTTATCATTTTACCTTGCAACTCTTGAATTAACACCCGAAACAGAAATGGTACAAAGGGCATGGAATCTTGCGAATGATAGTTTACGTACAACACTGTGTGTAAGCTTCAAGAGTGAGGTTGTGGCCTGTGCAGTTGTGTATGCTGCAGCCCGTAGATGTCACGTGTCGCTCCCTGAGAATCCTCCTTGGTGGAAAGTGTTTGATGTAGACAAGGTTGGCATAGATGAAGTTTGCAGAGTTCTCGCTCATCTTTACAATCTTGCAAAATCCCAATATATCCCTATATGCAAGGAAGGAGGCAGTAATAAAAGTTGCTGTTGATAAGTTGAAGGATTCAAAAAAGAGTAATGACGAGTCTAAAGATGGGGAGTCAAAAGAAAAGCCAGCAAAAACTGATCATAGAACAGATGCTGGTGCAGAAAAGAACAAAGATAGAGATAAGGACAGGGAAAGACAGAAGGATAAGTATTGGAAATAGGAGTTAATAGTAGTTAGTAGTAGTTAGTTATCTTGGGACCTAAGTTTAGATAATAGAAGTTGGGGGTCTTTTTAATTATATAGTTTTTGACACGTAGTTGTATATAACTAACTCTACTGTGCATAATTGAAGCAGTTGGAAAATTACCCAAAATTCTTTTCTTCTTCCTCACAATTCCATACTCTGTCAATGGTTAAGATCTTGACATGGTATCAGAGCCATGGAGATTGATCCGTGAGATTGAGAAATTTATCCAACAAATCTCTATTCAATTCACATCGATTCGTTTTTACATTCCTTGATTCAAAAAAATCTCTGTTAAGAAAGCTTGCATGTACGTCAATGGCGACTGAAAGAGCTGTCAGAATCGATCACACTCATCCGCTATTCCTTCAACCGTCAGATACACCTGGACTGGTTCTAATTCCAATCCAACTCACATGATCGGAAAATTATGGATTATGGAGTAGATCGATGCGTCTTGATCTTAAGGCTAAGCGAAAGTTAGGGTTCGTGACAGGAGCTTGTGCGAAGGAGTCGTTCGAGGAATATCTCCATGACGAGTGGGAGACTTGCAAGGCCATAGTGCACAACTGGATTATGAACTCTGTTTCAAAGGACTTGCTTAGTGAAGTTATCTACACATCAGATACACATGCAGTTTGGGAAGATTTACAGGAGAGATTTGATAAGGTGAATCGAGTTCGAATTTTTCAATTACATAGATCAATTTCGAGATTGTCTCAGGGAGGAGAGACTGTGTCTGTATATTTCACTAAATTGAAGGAACTGTGGATGAATATGATGTCTTAGTTCCTTATCCAGGCTGTTGATGTCCAAAATCTAAGGAACACATGACTCACTTGCAACAACAAAGAGTAATGCAGTTTTTAGATGGACTAAATGATACATACGACCAAGCTCGTAGACAAATTTTAATGAAAACCTCAGAACCCACACTTAATCAAGCGTATGCAATTATAACACAAGATGAGAGTCAGCAGTATACAGGTGGTGGAGTTGTAGGTCATAAACCAGATCCCTTAGCAATGCAGGTTGGTAGGGGTCATGATTTTCGTGGAAGGAAGTCATATATGCAATGTGACCACTGTCACATGAAAGGGCATACAAAGGAGAATTGTTACAAAATAGTTGGATATCCTGAAGATTTCAGGAGAAGAAAGGCTTTTCAGTCTTATCCTAAAGGGATCCTAACAGTAGCAAATCATGTGGAAGGTGTTGTGCATCATAAAGGAGGACATATAACTCAAGGTTCACAAGGAGCATCACAAGCAAGAGGAGGAGATTATTTCTTTACATAAGCACAATACCAGCAAATTCTGGATTTACTGAGGAAGGACTCACCACCACCAGATGACATGAAGGCACAGAATCAAGCTACAGCTGCAGGTACAATCACTGCACTATCTACCAGTATGAATGACTTAGATGAAAGGAGTGGTGACTGGATTGTGGACTCAGGAGCAACTCATCATATCTCATCTACCTTAGACTTAATGAGTAGTGTGAGAAGAGTAGATGGTAGAAAGCAAGATAGAGTGACATTACCAAATGGTGTTACCACAAGAATTAAACACATAGGAAATGCTCTTCTATCAGATATTGATAAGCTTGAAAAATGTTCCTGACTTTAAGTTCAACCTAATGTCAGTATCCAAGCTTACAAAAGATCTGAAATGTGCAACCATTTTTTTGCCTACATTATGTGTATTTCAGGACTTTTACAATGGCAGGGTGAAGGCGATTGGTAAAGAAAATGAAGGTCTTTACATATTAAAAGGAAGAGGATTCAGGGCTTTTTCAACAAGGGTGGATATGAGAAGATCGAGTGGTGAAACAGCATACCTGTGGCATGAGAGATTAGGGCATGCTTCTATTCCTGCTATGCAACATGTTTCTTTTTTACATAATAAAGTAGACAGTGAAGTGAAAGATAAACGTATTGTTTGTCCTCTAGCTAAACAGTCTAGATTTAGCTTTACTAACAGTGAGAAAAAAGTACTAGAGTCTTTGAATTGGTTCACATGGATGTTTGGGGACCATACAAGAAAAACACTCATGATAGGCAGCATTACTTCCTTACTGTCGTGGATGATTTCTCCAGAGCTACTTAGATTTTCTTGATGCAATTTAAAAGTGAACTATTATTTTCTTGAAACAATTCCTCTTAATGGTTAAGACACAGTTTGATACTTGTGTTAAGATATTGAGAACAAATAATGGTAGGGAATTTTTCAATGCACAATGGAATGAAGTCTTGATGTTACAGGGAATTATTCATCAGAGTAGCTGTGTGTATACACCCCAGCGGAATGGTGTAGCTGAAAGGAAACACAAACATATATTGAATATTGCTAGGGCCTTAAAATTCCAAAGCCAGGTTCCAGACATATTTTGGGGGGAATGTGTACAAATTGTTGTGTATTTGATAAATAAACTGCCGACAAAAATTTTGAGTGGTAAAAGCTCTTATGAAGTTCTGTATGGTAGAGAGACTTCAATAACACATCTAAGGGTCTTTGGATGTTTGTTCTATGCCACCAACTTGGTATTAGATGATAAGTTTGGTGCAAGGGCTAGAGAAGTTGTTCACATGGGATACTCAACCACTCAAAAAGGGTATAGGGTGTATGATTTAGCCACTAGAAACTTCTTCATCAGTAGGGATGTGTCCTTTAGAGAGAATGAATTTCCTTTTAGGAAATCGACACAGAACTTTTTTGCACCTAATGATTTTGGCTCTAGTTTTCTGGAGACAGATTTGCAGGCTCATACAGATGCAATACAAGCAGTTTCAAACCATGAAGCAGGACACTGGTCACCAGGAGAAGGGAGCTCAAATGAAAATCATGATGCAGCACCACAGCAAGATGAGGAGACAGACATAATGCATGAAGCACTGATCCATAATGAGCACAAATCTGCAGATTCACCTGCAGATGCTTACACATATGATGTCCAAGATACCTCTGGGGTTGAATCCAGTTCCATTGCTACAACTAGACAGTCATTGAGAACAAAGAATCCACCCATATGGCAGAAAGACTATGTCTTGCAATCACAAAAACACTCGAAAGTGTACCTACCCAATCTCAAATTTCCTTTCATATGACCAGATGTTATCAAAATACAAGTTTTATGTTTCAGTGTTCTCAGCCTTGAAGGAACCCTGCAACTTTAAGGAAGCAGTGAAGGATGAAAGATGGATCAATGCTATGAAGCAGGAGATACAAGCATTGGAAGACAACCAGACCTGGGAGGTTATTGATCTGCCACCAGGGAAAACTCCTATTTGATCCAAGTGGGTGTACAAGATAAAGTACCAGGCAGATGGACAGGTTGAAAGGTTCAAAGCAAGGCTGGTGACAAAAGGTTACAACCAACAGGAAGGATTGGATTATCATGAGACATTTTCACCAGTGGCAAAGATGGTGACTGTCAGATCTGTAATAGCTCTTGCTGCCTCAAAAGATTGGCCTTTTTGTACCAGATGGATGTTTTCAATGCTTTCCTACAAGGGGACTTGTTTGAGGAGGTCTATATGACTTGCCACAGGGGTTCCAAAGACAGGGGGAGAAAAAGGTGTGCAAACTACTTAAGTCCTTATATGGGCTTAAACAAGCTTCTAGGCAATGGAATTTGAAACTCATAGAAGCAATGGTGGGAGTAGTTTTCACACAGAGCAATTATGATTACTCTATGTTCACCAAGAAGACAGGAGAGGACATTGTCATTGTCCTCATTTATGTTGATGATTTGTAGCTAACTGGAAGTAGTAAAAAATTGATTGATGAAGCTAAGGAGGCTTTACACAAACAGTTTAAACTCAAAGACCTAGGAGAGCTGAAATATTTCATAAAATTTGATGTCTTGAGATCTAATCATGGGATACTGCTCAATCAAAGGAAGTATACCTTGGAGCTTATTTCTGAGATGGGCTTAAGTGGTGCCAAACCAGCATCGACACCACTTGAAGTCAATCAAAAACTTACAACAGTTGAACATGACAGAGCTATGGAATGAAAGATGAAGATCCTTTGGTGGATGCAAGCAGTTATCAAAAACTCATAGGGAAATTATTGTACTTGACAGTAACTCGACCTGATATTAGCTATGCAGTGCAGACTTAAGTCAATTCATGCAACAGCCCAAGAAATCTCATATGGAGGCTGCCTCTAGAATAGTAAGATACCTCAAAGGTACACCAGGAATGGGAGTCTTACTGTAAAGAGGTAATGCAAATAACTTAGTTGCTTTTTGTGATTCAGATTGGGCTGCCTGCCCAATGACAAGAAGGTCTGTTAGTGGATATGCAGTTAAACTTGGTGATTCATTGATTTCATGGAAATCAAAGAAACAACATATTGTCATGCAGCAGTGCAGAGGCAGAATATCGTAGTATGGCTTCAGTTAGGGGTGTGCATTCGATTTATCGACTCGATTTTAACTCTTATCGATAATTACTTATCGAATATCGATTTGTACATATGCTTATCATTATTGTTTCAATAAGGTTTTGATTTTTTTGATTTTGGTTTATCGATTTTTGGGGCTTATCGATTCGGTTATCGATTACACCAATAAGAAAATTTGCGGGATTCCACCAATAAAAAAAATTTGCTAGCTCTAAGCGATGTTGTCATGTTTACTACCCTTACTTAATATATGTATACTATGTGTAAAACATGTATAAATAGTGGATAGCTAATAGAGATAGATGACTAATCACTACTGTATCATACCAAATTATACTACGATTAATTGATTTAATTCATGCAGACTAATTATTCTTCAGCTCCTTACCTAACTGACCAAAAGAACTTCTACCAAATTACAATAAAATTACTGAGAGAACCCATTTGGAGATAGAGAATTACCAGATCTGTGGAAGAAACCGAGAAAAGAGGAATTTTGAGTGAAGGAAATTTGAGGCTTCAGCAGTTCAGCTCTAAAGGGGCAGGAGGGTAGGGCCGTAAAGGAAAATCTTGAGGCAGAAGCGACGTGAAGTCGTGAAGAGGAAAGGAAATAATAGAGTAGGGGAAATTAGAAAATAATAAGGGTAGAGGAAAATGGAAATAATAAGTTAGGGTAAAGGAAACCACGGCAAGAAAAAATTATATTTCTTATTGATTTATCGATAAATCGATAAGCGAAGTGGACAAAATCGAAATCGAAATTGATAACTCGATAAAAAAAATTTCGGAATCGAAAATCGATATTGATAAATGATAACAAATAATCGATTTGATTTATCGATAAACTGATTCAAATGCACACCCCTAGCTTCAGCAGTTTCAGAAATTGTATGGTTGTTAGGGCTGTTTTCAGAATTGGGAGTATGCATCCACAAACCAGTTACATTGTTTTGTGACAGCAAGGCAGCAAGGCAGATAGCTGCATATCCCATATTTCATGAACGTACTAAACACATCGAAATTGATTGTCATTTTGTTCGAGAACATATCAAAGATGGTATGTTAGTTACCCACTATGTATCTACTAAGGATCAACTAGCAGATCTCTTCACCAAAGGTTTGTCATCTATACAGCACAGATTTCCACTCAACAAGTTGGGCGTGTTGAATATTCTCCACCCTCCAGCTTGAGGGGGAGTATTGGAAATAGGAGTTAATAGTAGTTAGTTATCTTGGGACCTAAGTGTAGATAATAGAAGTTGGGGGTCTTTTTAATTATATAGTTTTTGACAAGTAGTTGTATATAACTAACTCTATTGTGCATAATTGAAGCAGTTGGAAAATTTCCCAAAACTCTTTTCTTCTTCCTCACGATTCCATACTCTGTCAATGGTTAAGATTTTAACAATAAGGAAAGACTAAAGTGTCGTGAACGTGATAGGAGAAAGGAATTTGATAGAAAAAGGGAGCGAGAAGACATTGAAAGGGACACGGATAAGTCCACGAAAAGGAGTCATCGTTCAAGAGAGAAGGATCATTCAGAGAAATGAAAACATCAGTATTCTTAAAGGGAGAAAGATCGTCGTAGACACCATTAGATTTGGACTGCCTGGCAAAAAGTACTCTATCAATCATTTCGAGTAGTTGCTTGCTCTACTAGAGCTTCTTAATCAAACTTGATGATTTTCATTAGGCTGCAGTTAAAGGATTTAATTAATGGGGGGAGGGAAGGGCATATTTACCTGTTGAAATTATACGCATCACAATCCTTCTTGAGTAAAGGTATGATTCTGGCTTGATGTTGCAGGTCACATACGGCAAATTTGCTTTCAAGTGTTTGGTCTCTAGAATCATGGCTTCAAACAATGGGAAGGATATTGGAAAGGCTGCAGTTCTTTGCATATTGCTGAGACTGCATTTTTGGTGAATCATCATACCACACCTTGATACATTAACTAAGCTTTCTTTTAACTGAGTCATTGGTTTCAAACAATTTTCGCGTAGTTCTTGTACAAAAAATTGACTACCTATGTCGTCCAAAGGCTGCATTTACCAACATTTACACTTTAACATTCAGTTGAAACATATGCCTTTTTATTGACTACCTGATTCTGGCATGATGTTGCAGGTCGTCCAAAGATTTTCTAGTTGATCATGGGACTGATCTCATAAATTTAGAACTAATCTATCATTATCCAATCTTAACACTTCATTCAACCAAAACTAAGAAAATTAAATCTACATTTCTCAGTTCTCACTATTCAGTTTTTACCAATGAGCAAAATAATAGGTCTCACAAATCTAATCTTCTGTTGTGAGTAAAGTTTTGAAACATGCTACAGTAACAATTATGCCTTGTAATCGGACAGAACAATATCAACGAAATCCCTCATTACTACTAGCAAATACAGTGCACGAATTCTGCTAATCTAGGTAAATAATCATTTGAGTATTTGCAATTATATATACTACTGGAAGTTTCTTATACTTACCAAGAATTATTCACAGAATTGTGCAAGCATTTGGATTCTCATCACTGAACACCTCCGTAGCGTGATACAAATCTCCAGTAGTCACCGACCTGCACTTTGTTGAGCACCGGTACAGATATTCAAACTCCGGCAGGTAAACACCGCTTCTGCTGTCCTTCACCGTCAAAATTTCAACGTCTTTTCTCAGGTGATATCTCAGTGATTCTGCCAAGGATTTCACATCTATCGTCCCCGTCACAGTCGCCAAATTCTTTTCCCAATCCATTTTCATGTTCTTGCATCATCTGTTTTAGTCGTTGATCAACTCTCTAATTGAATTGATCCACGCATAGCCAGTCGAATTTTGTGGTTTGAAATTGCACGAAATATATCAGCGATGAGTTCAATAATGTTATATTACCTCCGGTTCGAGTGATAATTTTGTAAATCTGCTCGTTGCATGCGTCGCAGTTCAGAGGAAGTTTAAACACTGCAGTTGTCACTGAAGGCTGTTCGATCGGAAATTGAGAAAACAAGAAAAGTTGTACAGATCGAGAAATGAGAATCACCGATAATATTAGAAATAAGTACAATTTAATCAGTGGGTGAAACAGATAAAAATGCTTCCCGCGATTGACTAAAATGCGCACGGTACAAATTGCGCCGGTAACAGAGTAGTTACTTCAATTCCGTATGGAGCGCAAATACGAACAAATTGAAAATCAATTGGTAATATTAACAATTAAGATACTACAAATTAAGCAAGCTATGGAAAATGCAATTCTGATCAATTCAATTCAGAGAGAAACAGATAAAATGCTTTCTGCAGTTAACTAAAATGCGCAAGATGTAAAGTGCGCCAGGAACGGAGTAGAAATTTCATTTCAGTGTTGTAGCGCATTATCTCCTTGCATTTATGCTTCTGGTCGATCTCATTTTTCTCTTTATCCAACTTAGGTGAAATAGGCGTTGCTTTTTTTTCAATTTCTTGATTTTCTACCGGAGACCGGATCAAATTTTTCGATCACCGTCACCTTGTATGCCGTTCCATTTGCCTCTATCTTCAACAAATTCAGGTCTTCTCAATAGAAATTAGAAAAAAGGAAAATCAAAAAATAAATTTAAAACAGAAACAAAAAGATATCACTAATTCGAAGAAAGTTTATACATTAAAAATTTCAACATTGGATTCATTAATACCATGCAAATCCTGAACGCATTTTAGAACTCTTTCGGAGCAACCTTCACAGGAACAATGCAGGGCTATTTGGGGAATTGCGGTAACATTTTTGCCGTCGCCTTCTTTTTCTCCCGTTTCGAGTGAAACTTTTGGTTTTCAGGCAATGGGATTTGGCTTGGTATTTTTACCTAGCTATATTATATTATTAGAAATTTATTTACTAATGTTTTTTATGTTTTGTAATTTTTAATAAGTATTTAAATTTTTCTTACAAATTGTGTAGATTGCTCCTTAAAAGGCTTTCACCCTAGTACTTTCAATTAAGGGATTTAATTATATACTTTTCTTTTTTTCCCGTCTCCTCTTCTCTCTCCTTTTCTTTTTAGAACAAAATTCCTTAATCTACGCCCAGAATCTCCATCTTCTCTTTTCTCATCATTGCCAATAGTTTATATTATTAAATAATCAATTGCATCATTCTTTTGTTGGGAGACCGGACAACATTGAAATGAAGAAATATTCAGGAATTGTATGATATATGTATCATAATTGTATTTGAATTTTATCAGATACATCAATACGTAAAACATAATTGTATCATACATGTATCACAATTATATATAACTTGTATATGATACATTAATATCCAAAATAATACCTGATACAATACTAATAAATTAATATATAATTATCATATATTTGTGATACAAACTGTGAAATTCGTCACGAACTCACAACTGCTCATAATTCAGATACAAATTTGATACAATCCTCAAGGAATTCTTACACAATTCTGATACAACTTAAAATCGACTCTAAACTTAAACTGATACAATATAGTATTATACTTATATTAGTATTGTATCATGTATTGTTTTAAGTACAAATTGTGATACAATTCTAAATTATGAATACAACTTTGATCTTCATCTTTTTCAAGTTTCAATTTAAAACATCCACCTAGAACCAACTCTAAACTAAATTATGATACAATATTGTATTTTAATAGTATTAGTATTGTATCAGAATTGTCTTAGGTATTGATGCATCTATCATACATTCGTAATGCAATTCCGAAACTTCTTCTTCCTTGAGTTTCTTTATGAAATTCAACCTAAAACCAACTTTAAATATACCTAATCTCCCTTAAAATTGAGATATAAACTCTAAAGGATATTTTCAATCGTTTTTAAGAACATGCAATCCAAAAAAATCACAAATTCGTAAAATCCGAATATCTAATTCAAAGTTTCGAAACTTTTTAATGTTATGTCAATGACAAACCCCTCTACCTTTCAGAGATTATATCGATGGATCTGTCAATAGTTGAAGCTTTTTAATGGTTATTGGCGAAATTGATTCAAAGAAAAATATGATGCTACAATTTTAGAGAGATAATAGTTTGATTTGTATGAGAGAGAGAGAGAGAGAGAGAGAGAGAGAGAGAGAGAGAGAGAGAGAGAGAGAGAGANTTGGTTTGTATGAAAGACAAAATGACTTTAAATTTTTTTGAAATTGGGAGGAAATTGTGACTGTAGAGGCTAATTAAGTTGATAGATGGGGATGGGAGATATAGTTACAAATTAATTCCTATATTTAAGGGATCCTTCTTTTATTATATTTTGTACATAAATAATAAATATAGATACACAATGTAATTTTTGAGGAACCTAAAGAAAAGGGGTTAATAAGTTTCTAATATATTATAGCTAGGTAAAAATCACATTTGGTTTTTACTCTCGTTTACTACTTATAAAATTTCGTTTTGGGCTTTTTGGTGCGAGGTTATCTTGTTTGGCCTGTTACAGCTTGTTTGGATGGTTGTTACTGGAGGTGGCAAAATAGTTAAAAGAAAATAGTTAACCACACATATTATTCATTAAAAATGGGTTGGATAATGAATTTTAAAAAAAAAAAATTTACCTCCTATAGCAAAGGTATACACCCTATTTATTATAATCAAAATTATTTTAAAATATTATTTTCAATAGCTACCTTTTATATTTTATACCAAATAAGTATTTATGGTATATACTATCATTGAGGCATGAAATACGCTATTTATGTTTTTCCTCTCTCTCTTAAACAACTGGACATACTTATTTTTAAGGTGATTGTTGTTACTGTATTCATGAATACATTGCGCGAATACATGTGAATACATGCGCATACAACTATTTTAGGAGCTTTTTGATGTTGTATTCATGAATACAACATCGCAAAAACATGTGAATACATGTGCGTACAACTGGACTGCCATGATTTTAGGCGTTTTTTGCTGTTGTATTCATGAATACATGGCGCTAATACATGCGCGTACTGCTGGATTGCGCTGATTTTAGGCGCTTTTTACTGTTGTATTCTTGAATACAACAACGCGAATACATACGCGTGTTGGACTGCCTTGATTTTAGGCATTTTTTGATGTTGTATTCATAAATACATTGTACAAATACATGTGAATACATGCGCGTAGAGCTAGACTACCCTGATTTTTATGCGCTTTTTGCTGATGTATTCACGAATACAACAACGCAAATACAACGAATACACTACCATAACAACTGAATAGTAGCTATAGGAAGTAATTATGTATATGGTAACTATAGGAAGTTAATAACCAATAAACAATAGTGGTTTCTGAAATTTCCTCTTTCAAAAACGGGTCAAATATGGATAAGAACCATATTATCTATTTAGAAAATGGATAACCAATGGGTCTAACTTTTACATTTGTAAACCTCAAATTCGGGGTTCATCAAGTTAGAGAGACTAAGAATTCTCCCAAAAGTGATCATAAGCAAGAAGTCATGAATAATATGTGTTTAACCAAAGAATTAGATCCTTTGACCAAAACTATTTTAGGATGAACACGGGTTTCTGATAATTCAGAAATAATAGTAAATAAAAAGGAGCAAGTAAATAGATAATAATATGATACACAGAAAAGTAAAATGTATTGGATTCGTAGTTCAGATGTCCCTACAAATTACCTTTTGTTCCTTTTATATAGAGAATTTCTTAGTACAACGTCTACCTTTTACAATGACTGCCCAGTAATGACTAATTATTACATTAATGGGACGTTACAAAGAATAAACGTAATGTCGCGTGAAGATTGAGCAATATATGAGTCATTAATTGAGGATCTTTGAATGTACCCGTAGCTCTGTCCTGATTCATTCTGACCGTGTCTCTTCCTTGTCTCAATCAGGTTGAGTTTCCCGTAGTTGATTACCCCGTAGGTTTATTGATCTGTGCCTCTTTGTTCCGTACCTCTTTATAGAATCATATCCAGGTGTCATATTTTCCTTGGTCCACGTAGACGGCTGAGTCATCAAGGACCATCATACGTGTGAAACTCTTTTTTATCAATACCATATGGTTACCCATATTATCCGCCGGTTGACTCATTTTTATCTGTATTAAATGTGGGTCGAGTCGAATAATTTATTCATTTTTCATTACCCGTTTTCGACACGAACCATATCCGACCTGACCCGCATATTTGCCACTCCTAGTTGTTACATATCGTTTCATAATGTATCGTATTGTATTGTATTGTACTGTATCATTTGATGAATACAATGTTTGGATAGATTGTGCCGTTTGCCGTCGTTTTATAATATCACACACCAGCAATATGAAGAATAAACTTGCAATATTATTAAAGAAAAAGTATGATACAATATATAAAAATATAGGGTAAATGATAAAATAAAATTATTTAATAATAATGAAGAATGAAATTGTGAGAAAAAGACAAGGTAATGACGTGACCACACCAAATCGGCCGTTACGTAAAGTGACACATTTCATTGTTATGTAACGACAACTGTAATGATACGATATAATAAAATTTAAGTAACAATCAAAACATACTTCGTATTTAAAATAACAATACAATAAAATAGGTAACAACCATCCAAGCAAGCTGTTAGTCTGGTGTTTTTTTTTTGGGGGGGGGGGGGGGGGGGGCGGGGTTATTTTTTGTTCTCGTGTATTTTAGGCATTAAAATTTAACAATATACGAGCTTATATTTTGCCAGTGTGTCACATTCGTAAATTATGTTGTATGACTTAAGTTAATTATTTATAGGCAAAGTTTGTTATTTTTCTTGGGATAAACTTTTAAAGCACGATATTTGTTTGAAATAAATTTTTAGTTTTAACATTATTATCTTTTTCGTAAAGATTTAATATTGCATCTAATGTACATAGTGATCCTTTTAAAAGATTATTTGGATTACTCGGTCATACAATTGGTAATACTTCTACATTTTACTAAGTAGAATTACTTAAATATAACTAACTAAAATAATAGTAATAATTTGTTAGTGCAAGAAAAATAAAAGTTTTAAATATTATTGCCTATTTCAAACAAAAATGGTAATCATAATAGATTGATAATTCACATAAACTTATAAGTAGTATGTTATTGGTTCAACTATAATTAGTTATTTAAGTTTTTGTTTTAATAGTAATAATATTATTTTAGAGGATCATATATAACATAACTTGCTGAATACGTGCCGATAAACGGGGGGAGTAGTATAATGTTATAGTATTTTGCATAAATATAAATGACGGTTGAGCCTTCAAATGTTTGTTCAAACTGATTGCTGCAAAAACACCCCTTAGGTTTGATCTCAACAGCTAAAAAAATGTCTCACTCATTGTTTCAAATCATGCATATAGATATCCGTACCTCCTCCAAACCTTTATTGCCATTGCCGGCCGTAGGACGAGCTTTTCCGTTTAAAACTAAGGCGTCACAACATTTATTGCCGGCCGTAGGCCGAGCTTTTCTGGTTAAAACTAACGTTATCAAGGCGTCAATTGATTCTCGGTCTTCTGTGATGTACGCTCCGGTAATGAAAGGGGAAAAGTACGGGGCTCTTGGTGCAGATACGTTAGAAATATCGAAGCTTGATTTGACCCAGGCACAGACAAAATCTAGCCCTGAGCCCCAGGTTTGTGCTTTATGACCGAAAATACTCCTTGAATCGTGTGGTTTTAAACATGTGATGTAATTTCAATTAGTGATCTTCACTAAAGATAGCAAATATTTGTGTCTTAATTTGATTGATTGAACTAGCATTTTTCTGTTATGTTGTAATTGTAAGTTTTCTGCATATTGTTATGATAATTACATGCCCTGGATTCATATGCTGACTCCAACTAGCTAGCTTGACTTACTTCTGTTGTGTTGTTGTATGCTAATTATTTTTTATACCTTAATTTTTAAAATCATGGTGGATGTAGTTAAGATAGACCCAGTTCAGAAATACGGCACTAAGGGTTAACAAGATATAAGTGACCATTGTAATGTGTAGATGGCTTCTGCCAATGGAACTGAAACTGTTATTGTATTCTTGACTTGCCATTTCTTTATGAGCAAAAAATGAAGATTGATCGGATATAAGTGACCATTTGTGTCCAAAATTGTTTAATCTGAAGTTGATTACTGGATCCTAGATGTGTCTTATGCGCTTTCTTTGCTATTTTGGTTCTCTCTTTCTCAATGAAATGGAAAAGGCGAGTGGAGAAAAAAAAAGTTGATTTGCCTCGATTAGCCTAGATGTTGTGAAATTTCGGCATGTGCTTGCTTTTCATAATGACAGATAATTCCATCTATGTTTAAGAATCTCGCAGCTCTGTGTTTTACCTGAACTTGAGCTTTCATGGTAGACCTACTGGTACAATCTGGCAACTCTTGGGTATTAAGAGAACTGGCTAATGTTGTGCAAAATCACAGCTTTCCACTGATGGAGGAGGTGGAAATATGGGAAATAATGTCAATTTTGGTGGTGGTGGTGGAGGCAGTGATGATGGTGCTGGAGACGATGATTACTTTGAGGACTTTGATGACTTTGATGACGGTGACGGGAGAAATGTGTTTATATTTGTTTCCAGGTCATTTCTTAAAGTATTATCAAGGGCATTTGTTTGCAGGTAAGTACAACATTACTGCAATACTCAAAACACTTGGCGAGGGAAAAAGTGCCGGACAGAAGACTTTCTACTAGACATGCTTTTTATCTATGTAGCCTATGTTGTCGTACTTTTCTCTTAATTTTCTTTGTCAATGAAGAAATCATCGGCTAAAGGGAGCTATTGATTTTCCTCTTAATTCTCTTATATAAGCTCGTTAACCTGAACCCTTTTTGTTCCTGACAAGTTAAATGATTTTATTGACAAAATGGAAAAATTCCTTACAAAAGGAGTATACACAAGGTAAAGAATTTCTGGAAAATTTTATGATTCTCCAGAAGAGCAACCAATCATTAATGGCAATCAGAATATGATCAGTGCTCCAATTCTTTTTTTTTTTTTTGGTAACATAATTATGCAATCCTCTGATAATTGTGAAACCCGAAACCGGTGTACAATTGTGCAATATAATTTTCTTGTCCTTGATTATTGTTGTATCAATATATCTTGACCATTCAAAGTTTTTGTGCTGATTGTGAATGATGCTTCTAGTTGCCTGATTTTCTATGAATCTTTGACACAGGATGGTTGCAGATCCAACATTTTTGTACAAGCTGCTTCTAGAGCAGGCCGTTACAATTAGTTGCTCAGTTTCGTGGGAGATCAAAAACCGTAAGGAAAGGTATATTTTATTCTGTTCAAGGAAATAAAGTTCATTAAATTGCTTAAGCAGTATATTAAACAAACTTACATGTTTACTTCTTATTTTGATCTAGGATCAAGCAGGAATGGGATCTTGCCCTTCTTAACGTGCTTACTGTTATGGCTTGCAATGCTATTGTCGTTTGGTCGCTTGCTCCTTGTTACTCATTTGGAAACAAATTCTACTTTGATTGGCCAAATAGGTTACAAATTCTTCCAAACAATATCTTCGAGAAGAGTTATCCACTAAAAACATTTGACTTGCAGAAGAGGATTCATTCCTTTTTCTACAAGGCTGTGGAACTGTGTATGGTTGGACTCACTGTAGGAGCTGTCCAAGGGTCTCTATGGGAACTTCTTGCCAGTAAAAAGGAGGGAAGGTAGAAATTTAGAGAAAATGATAGAAATGGTCCCTTATGGTTAAGGTTAGGTCTAAAATAGTCTCTGAAATATACTCCTACTCCTGAGCAGTTTTGGTTCCTTAAGTTTGCCAATAATTAGCATTTTTTACCATTATCAAATATTTAACTTACTCTGACGGTTAGATTTAACTAAAACTTTAAAAGAAAAAATATTAGCCAGAAACACTAGGAAAGTCTGTCAAAGATAATCAACTGCAACACTACAAATTGCAAACACTAGGAATAGACCAACATTGTAAATATTGCACCTCAAAGCTGCACCCGACAACATAAATAGATCAAAATAGTAGAAACTAAAAAAAAGTATACCTTCAAGTATGGGTTCCCGTTAAATTTGTTTTTAACACTTCCTGTAATCTAACGACCAAAGTATGTGAAATAATTGATGGATACCAAAAATTGCTCACTTTTGACAAACTTATGCTAAATATTTGATGGATACCAAAAATGCTTACTTTTGGCAAACTTGAAGGGACCAAAATTGTTTAGGGGTACATTTTTGGGGACTATTTCAGACTTACCCCCAAACATACAAATCATTTTGTTATTTCCTCGTGTAATTTAATTTCCCATTTAGTTATTTTTACAAAGTTAAAATACAATTGATGGCACCTTATGTTCCTGGTAAAGTCTTTTTTTACTACTACTGTTTTGTTAGGTTGTCGGTGACTGCCCCATGCGTGACCAATAATGCACTTGGTTATGGTGCCTTTCTTGGCCTTTACACAAACATGCGTTATCAGCTCTTGTGTGGATTTGACAGAAACTACTTTGGTATTATTGGCGTGGCTCTTTTCTTCAGCAGCACTGTCTTGAGGTATGCCGTCTATAAATATATGGTGGTAGTATATGCAAGACTTAATTTTTTTCCTTTTTTCTACAAGTGCAAGCTTCAATTTGCCAGCGAGAATTCACGTTTTTGTAGTATGTGTAAGCATATGGAGCTTAGAGATAGCAAGATTCAACAACAACAACAACCCAGTGAGATTCCACATGTGGGGTCTGAGGAGGGTAGTGTGTATGCAGACCTTATCCCTACTCCGAAGGAGTAAAGAGGTTGTTTCCGGTAGACCCTCGACACAAGAAGGAAAGAGACAATGTATCAGTAACAGCAAAGGGATCTAGATAGAAAACACCAGCAACGCAATAACCAGAAAATAGAGAGCAAAGTAGTAACACTAAGCATCAATAAAGGCACAATACTACATACGCAAGGGAATAATATGTACACAAAGGGCTGCTAAACATACTATAGCCTAACTTTCGACCCTAAAGAAGTATTAAGAACACAACTGGAACCCCTAGCAGCCTAAAACAAGACACTATCACACTAGCCTCTTATCTCCTAACGTACAACCCTAGTGCTCGACCTCCACAACTTCCTATCAAGGGTCATGTCCTCGGAAATCTGTATCTGCACCATGTCCTTAATATTTCTTAGGCCGCCCTCTATCTCTCCTCATACCCGTCAAGACCAGCCGTTCGCACCTCCTCATCGGTGCATCCAAGCTTCTCCTCTTCACGTGCCCGAACCATCTAAGCCTAGCTTCCCGCATCTTGTCTTCCATGGGAGCCACGCCTACCTTCACCCGAATATCGTCATTCCTAATTTAGCTTAGTGTGTCCGCACATCCATCTCAGCATCCTCATCTCTGCAACGTTCATCTTCTGGATATGAGAATTCTTCACTGGCCAGCACTCTGCACCATACAACATGACCGGTCTAACCACCGTTCTATAGAACTTTCCTTAAGTTCCGGAAGCACCTTCCTATCACACAGGACACCAGACGCTACCCTCCATTTCATCCACCCCACTCCTACACGGTGCGTGACATTCTCGTCAATATCCTCATCTCCTGTATAATCGACCCCAGGTACTTGAAGCTCCCTTTCTTGGGGATGACTTGTGAGTCAAGCCTCACGTCCACGTCCGCTTCACCCGGCACACTGCTGAACTTGAACTCCACGTATTTAGTCTTAGTCCTGCTCAACTTGAAACCTTTAGACTCAAGGGTCCGTCTCCAAACCTCCAACCTCTTGTTAACACCGCCTCGCGTCTCATCAATCAGTACTATATCATCCAGTACCTCTCTTGCCGCCTTCCTAATACTGTTCGCTGTCATCGTCCACATATCGCTAGCTTCCCCACTATTTCTCCAGGCCCCCATAGCCAATAACCTCATCCCCAGCTCGTGAGTTTTCTCCTTCGTCAAGGCACCCCACCTAATCCTCGGACTACCCCGAACCACCCTACTCTTCCTCCTTATCGGGATGCTGACGTCCACCACCAAGAGCCGATGTTGGGTCGCCAGTGACTCACTCAGGATAACCTTGTAATCCTTGCTCAACCCTCTATCATACCTCCTTAGGAGAAGATAATTGATCTGAGTCTTAGCCACCGTACTCTGAAAAGTAACCAAATGCTCCTCTCTCTTCGGGAACATAGAGTTCGCAATCACCAACTCAAAAGCCTTAACGAAATCCAATAGAGAAGTTCCGCCTCCGTTCCTAACCCCAAAGCCACAACCGACATGCACCTCGCCATAACTACTAGCAGACGCGCCAATATGCCCGTTGAAATCCCCTCCTATAATTAACTTCTCCGTGGGCGGAATACCACGTACCACTTCATCCAAACCCTCCCAAAAACACCTCTTAACCTCTTCATCCAAACCCGCTTGGGGCGTGTAGGCGCTAATGACATTTAGAGTGAGCCCTCCAACCACTAACTTAATAAACATTAATCTATCACTCACCCGCCTAACCTCAACCACCGACTACCTAAGATCCCTGTCCACCAGAATACCCACTCCGTTCTTACCTTTCGAGCGTCCAGAGTACCACAGTTTAAACCCATCTATATACCTCGCCTTCGATCCTACCCACTTAGTCTCCTGAACACATGCTATATTGACCTTTCTCTTCTGGAAAATCTTCGCCAACTCGATAGACTTACCCGTTAACGTCCCTATGTTCCACGACCCGATTCTCAACCTAAACGCACCCTTGCCCCCTGCCCCACCCCCTATCCCCTGCCCCTTCTCCTGCCCCTCCCGAGGACATGACCTTATTCTACCATCACAGACCACAACCAGAGCAAGCGACGACCAAACGCAAAGGAAACAGGTAGTACTACAGGCCAACTAAAAAAAAGTGCCTAGACTAGTATCAACTAATAAGACAACAACAAGCTACCACAAGATGAAGGAAACAAGAGACGGGGAGGTACCAACTCCCGAGAACAGAACCTGGATCAATGTACCGCGCACTTCCAAATTCCCGCCGTCCCTTGCTAATGCCAACCGGAGGTGACCCGTGCTGCTTGTCCGAACGCCACGTCTTTCCTCGTGAAATTTTGAAAAGAAATACGAAAGCCAAACGGGGAGAGGTGGGGGGATGTTGTCACCACTGCACCTGGTGACCCACTGTCTGACAGCCTTGGCTGCCCGCTTTCACGACACTGGAGCAGGCACCGGCGAAGGCAGCCGCTGACCAGACCCAAAGAGGCCGCAAAAAGAAGAAATAAAAAGGGGGGAAAAAGAGAAGGAGGGAGGAGGCGTAGAGGAGGGCCGCCGGTCGAAGCTGTCGCCAACGAAGGGGTCAAGGGTTTGCAGATGAGAGAAGAAAGAGAGAGAGGGAGAGTGAGAGGCAGCAGTTGCTGGAAAAATTTCTGCCAGAGCAGTAATTACCCGACGACTACTGTTAGGGTTGGGGGTGGGGAGGAGAGAAGACAGAGGAGAGAGAGAAGCGATAGAAGAGGGAGAGGGAAGGGGAGAGATGATCAGAAACTTACCTAGTGGGTTTGGGGTTCGCCGGCATCGGTGCTGTACAATGCCCGGTCAGAAGATGAACATTGGGTTACCATCACAAAGAGAGAGAAGTCGGGGGAGAGAGAGAAGTCGGGCGCCTGCAAGATTCTTCGTGCAATATTGACACAAAAATGATATAACCTTATGAGGAGAAAACCTAGGAGTATGAGTCATGTAGAAGCAATTTGTCTTGATTGCTCAAATTTTCCCTTGCACTATTCGAAATTGCTTAATTTTGTTCTCTTTAAACTTTTGATCTGTTGATACCATTGTTGTTAGCATATCGTCTCATGTTTTTCATGGAGCTCTTGTGTGAAATAGGTGGACTCCAGATGTCCAATTCTTCGGGAAAAAACGTCCAAATTTATCCTTCAACTTTTGAACAGTTCATTTTTATTTTTATTTTATGAAATAAGCAGATTTCATTAACAGGACTAAGAAGATGCAATAGTTATAAAAGTAGAAGAGAGTTAGCTCCAATACATGAGAATATGCTAAGATGAAGGAGCTATAAATCCAAAACAAAGATTAACATTATCTATAGGGGTGAGGTAAACCCAGCTAAAAAGATATACTCCGGCCATTCCAATTTATGTGTCTTTTATTTTTAGTTTGTTCCGAAGAGTGTCTTTTTCTAATTTATCTCTCAAATTTTGCACGGTTAAATTTTTCTTTTGTTTATGAAGTAAGAAGATTTTCTTAACAAGATTGAGAAGATGCAATAGTTACAAAAGGAGGAGAGAGAGTTAGCTCCAATACGTGAGAATATGCTAAGATTAGGGAGCTAACAAAATCCAAAATAAAATTAGCATTATTTATAGGGATGAGGTAAACCCAACTAAAATAATATATTCAATCTGTTCCAATTTAAATGTTGCTTTCTAATATGATTAAAATTGTTTTTTTTCAATATCTGAATGTGTATAATTTATTTATATTTAAACATATTAATATACAATTCAGATAAAAAGTAATTAAATATAAGAATAATTAGAATAATATAACAAAATATTAGGAAAATGTAAATTTAATAAATAAAATCATTATTTGATAAGAAAATTAAGACTTTTGAAGTTATAAATGAATATTTTATGTTCGACAATGATATGGAAATTGTTGGTAGTTATGTTTGGTGGTGATGGTGATGGTGATGAAGGGGTGGCTGGTGTATTGATTGGCGGTAGTGGAGTTGGTTGATGTTAGTAGGTGGCAGTGGTGGAATGTTTGGTGGTTGGCAGCGGTGGCAGTTGTGATGGTAGAGGTGGCTGGTAGTAGTGGTTGGGGGCGGTGGTAGTAGTGATGGTGGTGCTCGTGGCCAATAGTGGTGGCGAAATGGCAGTAACGACGGTAGTTGGCATTGGTTATAGTTATAGTGGGGTAGAGGTGGTTGTGTGGTAGTAACTGATGTAGTGGTTGGTGGTGCTAGTGGTCGGCTGCAGCGGTGGTGGTGATTGTTCTGGACAGAGTAGTGGCGAAAAGTCATATTCACAAAACATTTTGAATAACCTCTTAATGGTATTAAGACTTTGTTCAAAATTTTAATGAAAGATCTGTAACCCATTAAGTGACTAAATTTTAATAAAAATAAATGTAATTAATGGTGTAAGGTATGAACCATTAAGGTCCAGACCTCCATTAAGCTAAGTTGCTAGGACACGGGTGTGGGTATCCGACACAGGTATGGATTTTAGAAGTCGTATCCTTCGAGATGTAAATTCTACGATTCGGAGATACGAATCCTAGTATGATACAGGGGCGAGGTTCCGGCTAAAAATAATTCAAAATAATAAAAATACAAAAATATCTCTAAATTATGAGCAATTTTGTGGAATACTTATGTATAGCTTGTAAAGTGTTATTTCTTTTTTATTAAGTTGTACATAAGTAAAAGATTGATTTCCTAGGTAAAATATACTTTTTTCTTCAAATTATACCCTAGTTTTGGTTCTGATTTCGGGAATTAAATTGTATTTCATCATGAATTTTCCGTCTGTCGTGATCAAAGTATCCAAAATTGTTTGACTATATCGGGTATGGATCCCATACCCTCACCCATACTAGTGTCGTGTTGACACGGGTGCGCCACATAAACTGTCGTGTTGGAGCAACTTAGCTATTAAGTGCAAACAAGTAAGGCCTAAGAGTATGAGGCATGACAAAGGGTCCACAAGTCAGAAAGTTTAAAACATCTGTTCACTAGTATAATGTTTCTTCTGCAGAGGTTGTCTTGGGTGAGACATGCCCCTTTTAAGTGCTGTCCAGGTGAAGCTGGCCACCTTAAATGGTAATTTTGTCCTACAAATGTGCTTCCATGGCGAATCTACTAGCATACCATTCAGAGCAGAATTGGTCGTAGCCATCCTTAACTGTATACTTGCTTTATTATTATCCCATATTTTTCTATCTGCATGTTGATCATCAATGTTCTATTCTTCAAGAGCACTCAAGAGAGTTAGCAGGTCATTCAGTTCCCAGTTCCGGAGGTTTCTTCTGAATTGTGGGTTCCAGGAGTTTTCTCTGATTTTGGAGATGGCCGAGTCTATGTTCTCTCAGGAGAGCCCAGAGGCTAGTGAATGTTTTCACCAGGGGGAGTTCCAAGCCATTTGTCTTTCCAAAACATGATATGTTCCATAAAAAATGAAAAAGATCATTCCAAACTCTGTTGATGCATTTAGTTAGGAATAGCTTTAGTCATTTTATGACCTTGATTTGTTTTTTAGGCGAATATACCACTAAGCGGAGTGCTTAGTGGCTAATTTTATTAATACAAAAAAACCGCAAAAGGAAAGTACAAGTAAGGGGAGCAAAAGCTCCAGTAGTGTAGTATCCAAAGGCCTTGGCATGCACCTCAAAGCCAACTCAGGTGAACTCCCTGAGGCAAAAGTGGATAAGCCACAACTACTGAGCTGGACCTTATAATTCAATGATGTATGAAATATGGGTGTTTACCGTCCGGTTAGTGGGATGGGCTGGTTAGTGGGTTGGGATTCTGGGTTGGTAGTGGGATAGGATATTCCGGGTTTTGGTGGGCCCGTCCGGGGTTTGGGCTTATCGGGTTCGGACCGGGCCGGGTTTTTTTAAGTGTATTATGTTTCCTTGTTCAATGTCATTGTTACTTAAGTGTTTGCAAACTTTTAAATAATAAAATAACTATTTTAGGACATAAAATTTTCTAATAAGACCAATATGTAAGGATCAAACTTCAAAGGCTTTCATTTCATATTTTCATTGCATAATAATACTTCAAATTAACTTGTCTTATACACTAACACATTAAACTTAAATAAATCTAACAAATTCAAAATAACCCAAATTGTCTCAAATCAACTTAAATACGAATTCCTGGATGACGCACAAGACAACCCTTGATATGCCTCCTTAAACCAGCTGTGCCCTCCCACTTTCGATGAACATTAAAGACTCGACCGCAGTTTTTGCACTCTACTATACAAACTTCTTCATTTTTTCTACCACCTCAAAGTGTTCCCAAGTATGCGAACGCACTCTAGAAGCACGGGGCATGATTTAACTTGAACCTAGCAAAAATAGTAACCATACTTCATTGGATAATTGTAATTTTGTAGCGGCTACCGTAAATAATTGATAAAACTTGAAATATTAATTAATTGAGATTTGAGAGCAATAAGCAATTCAATAATCAAAAGGGAATTGAGAGAGAATTAGAGTAGAAGAAGAGAGCAAGTTGTGCAAAAAATGAAGAAGAGGGGGGCTATTTATAGTTATGAAAAGGCTAAGAACTATGTTGCTCGGACACTCCGAAAATGTTATTGGGTGCGTGACGGATCCTCCGAAAATAGTGTATTTTTGGAGGATCCGACACGGGTGCAGCCTCATTTTGGAGAGTCTGCGCAACATAGGCTAAGAATGTAATTTATCAATTATTAGGGGGTGGAGGGGTTATTTTAGTAAGGGGATATGCCGAAATGGCTAAACGTGCAAAAAATGGCCGTTACCTAACGTTTTTTTTTATTTTGACCGATGGCAAGGTCAGAATTTAATAAAAAGAAAATTACCACATAAACTGGGCTGCTAGGGTTAGCGGGCTAGCCGGGTTCAGGTGCACCGGTAGCCAAAAATGGCCCGACCCCGTCCGGCACAAGCCTCCTACCCTTACCGAACTGGGCTGACCCGAGTCGAACCGGGTTGTTAGTGGGCCGGCCCTGCCCGATTAACACCCTTAGTATGAACAATATGTGTTACTAACAAGCATGTACAAAGTAGGAACTAGAAAGAACCAAGTAGTCTATGATCATCACAAAGTATATAATGCTTTCTGTGATGATATTACATGTGATGTGAGGACATTAATAAAGTGAGAAAATAAAACAAGAAAGAGAATTGAGCCAAGCCCCTTCTTCTTTGAACTTGTGACATCTTCGAAAACTTGTAGCCTAGTAACAATTTGATTATGTACCTCTTCTTTTTCCACCAAAAAGGGAAGCACGGTGCTCCCACTATGCGCGGGGTCCGGGAAAGGGCCGAACCACAAGGGTCTATCGTACGCAGCCTTACCCTGCATTTCTGTAATATGTTGTTTTCACGGCTCGAACCCGTGACCTCCTGGTCACATGGCATCAACTTTACCAATTACGCTAAGGCTCCCCTTCTTGTCTTTTTCCTCCAACCTTCCCAAAATATCTTGACATTTTATTATTTTTTCTTTGATCTAGTTGACCTTGTTGAAGTGGTAGAAGCTGCCACCTTTTGCTTTGCAATTCTCATATGAAGATACTGAATAGTAACCTCCTCAATCACCTTTCCATCCCAACTATGCTGCCGTCCATGAGAGTTCTTCTTTATGCCTTTGTTTGCTCAACTCATTTGTAGTCGAGGTGAAAGATTTCCATCCCTAGCTACATTTGCAAAGCAGGTATCCAACATGTCATCTTCTCCTCCTTCCTCATAGATATATGTATCAACACCAATTGTTTCGGTTGGACTATGTCCTGACACTAAAGCACCCGGTTCCTATATCTTTTCCACTACAACGATAGACTTGGATATAATGGCTAAGGTATTTGTAGTACCGGCTCATCAAGAGCCTTCAATTTTTCTACATCACGATAGACTAAAGCATTAAGAAGATCTCTATTAGCCAACTTAAATTTTGAAGCACTTGAGTTTGTTCCTGTTACCATCAAACCTTGCCCATGAGCTATTGTTACAGTAGCTGTTAACACCAAACACTGTCCAGATTTTGAGCTACTACCATGAGGTTCCTTGGCATGTTGTAATGCCAATTGATCACCCAAAATTACAGCCCCATTTGGAGAACAGGATCATTGCGATTCAGTTTACTGCCGAAGCACTTTGACTCTGCTGTGCCAAAGTAATTTCCTTTTTTTTATTGCAGTAGCTTGAGTTGTGTGTACTTCCATATTGTCTGCTGGTGCATTCGGATAAAACTTGCTCTTCATGCCAGAATATGGAGAAGCCAAAGTACCTCCTTCTGTATCCTTGGAGTGTGCAGCACTTTGGTTAGCGATATTGTCAATATTGTCTTCTTCATCAATGCCCAGCTAGGTGAAGTTTCCTCAACTCCTTGCTCCTTGTTTAAATGTTTATCCCGTTCCTTTGTACCAACCTCATGACCTCGCGCAATCTGTACCCCGACGCATGGGCTTATTAGCAGCTGAGGAGAGCATAGATTGAGCATCGTCATTGTCCGAGGAGATGTCTCGCGTCTGAGAAGGGACCTCCTGTACCAATGTATTCAAGCCAACATAATCTTGAACATTTGCGCCTGTACCTGGCCTAATCTTCTCGGGCATAATATCAGTTGGCACCAAATTACCATTCTAAGCTTGAAGTGGACTCAAACTCTCCAATATTTGGCGTCCAATAGATTGCAAGTTAACATTAATAACTGAATATGACTGAGATGTAGAAATATCACCAGCCATAGCCAAGGCCAACTTGTTATTAACCTCAACCACACCTTCAATATCCTGGTGTGCCTCTCCTAAAGTTTGAAACTGCACAGAATCTCCAATAGCAGCTTCTCCCTTATTATTTTCATCATTTGTTCGCTGCCCAGCTACACCATGCACCACCTGAAGCGTATTCCCACCAGAAACATTCTCATCACCAGGAGGTGCCATCAAAACATTATAAGAATTTGGACCAACAAAGTCTGTAGCTCGATCACTTGGCATATCCACTGTTTGCTGCACATTAATGCGAGTTGGAGAGCCAATACGAACTCCTGCAGTTTTTTTTCCGTGATACAGCAGTCCAACCTTCCTCATTATTTGTCTCCACACCCTTGCCCAAGTCCTTAAATTCACGTCTCATGGAAGTGTCAACACTGCTTGAGTTTTCAACTTGCTGCACAAAATTATTTTCTTGTTCATCAGTACAATGCCTTTTTGATCCATCCTTACTAGTTCCACGGCAAGGACTAGATAAAACCTGACTGTTCCCAGATTGAGGCATCAACTGCAGCTGCTTGAAAGCTCTTTATGCAAATTCTGAACTTTCGAAGAGCTGGGAACCAATGCTAAATCCATATTATTTGTATGTCCAGCCTCCAGAGAACTTTGTTACTGCCCAGTAGGATTATAATCAATATGCCTCTTTATTAAACCCGCCAGTTACCTCCCCTTTTCATTCAACATGTTTCGTAAATCACCTTGAAACTTTTCCACCTGTAATTCACCAATGTTGTCGACCATCACACAATCTCTTGGTCATTGTCGTTAGATTTCCTTAAGATCAAATGACAATTATTTTCCTCATGTCCTAGTCGTTTACAATAGTTGCAATACTTAGGAAGGTTATGGTAAACAATCTCCTGGTAATATTCAATAGTTTTCCCAGATTTCACATCCACATGAAGTAATCTAATACGCTTTGGTTGCTTTTCAAGAAGATCGAGAATTACCTTACCGTTGCTGTGCTTGGCCCTGACCTTTCTGGAGTAGCTTTATCTACAGCTTATGGTTTACCTGCAGCAGAGGCGATAGGTACCAGTGCTTTCTTGGCAAACAAATTTGGCGGCAAATCGGGAAATGAAATCCACATCGATGCTCTTGAAGTCTCCTCCTTCGGATTAAAGAGTAGAGTCCACGAAAATAATCTAATCGATGTGCTCCCCATTCACATGAATATATCTAAAGGATCTTGACAGAACTTGAACATAATCATCATAGAGCTCAAACCTTAGCAAGAGGTGCTGGAATTCAAATTGTCCGATATTGCACTGGAATCAACTTGCGAAGCACATGTAAATCAGGTTTTTTCATGAGAAAACTTCATAACAATTGCTTGGTGTAATCCCTCTTCCTCCGAAAAAGCATCAAGGTTTTCTGCAGTAAATTTAATTGTTGGTTCACCATGGAGACTTTCAATCCGTTTCAAATTCGTTTTGGCTAGTGGGTGGGTATATGGTTTAGCATGTAATCGGGTTGCATAAGTAGGGTTTTTGGATACTCTCCCGCAGCTTGAAGCTGGCTAGAGCTTGTTTCGGCGATGGAGGCCTTATGGCTTTCTCAAAATTTCAGATGGATGAAGCAAGCCTTCAGTATTACTCTTAGACACGTTAAGCCAATCACCTTAATTTGGTTGTTGCTTTTCTTTAATTATTATTCTACTATTTTTATATGTATTAAACTTGTGCATCACTCTCTTTTATTTGGTACGATGATGAAATGAGTTGGGCTTAGATAGAGAAACATGGCAGTGGGGATTCATATAGCCGACCACAACTTGTTTGGGATTGAGGCATGTAGTTGTTGTTGTTTAAACTCTGCTGATGCTTTTCCAAGGCCCTGTACCACAAGGGGATGTTATTTTTTTAGCATACAAGTGATTTTGTAGGCCATATTTAGCATCAATAACCTCCTTCCCTAGCCCGGTTTCCTCTTGACCATATATTCAAAGCCATTTTTGAAGCATATTTTTGCTATGGGTTTTTAAGCATGGTGCTGCGTTGGAAGCCAAGGGCACAAAATGATACTTGCGACGTTGGATTATACTGGACCAAAAGTTTAACGGAGTACAAAGTTGCTCATCTTTTTAATAGTACAGGCTCAAATTTGACCCTTTCCCCTTTTTGATGCAACAATAGTAATGCAATTGCCAAAATGACATTGCTGTTTATGATTTGCACTTGTAGTATTTGTTGATGTTCCAGTAGAACTAGATTAGCCTTAATTATTGAAATGTATTTTCTCTTATCCTAAGAAGTGGATAAAGGATACGATGTCTGTAGATTTGGAGGTTATTCGATTTTTTCCTGCTTAATAATCAGTTAAATGTACGCAGGGTCTTGAATGTTCAAGTAGGAGAGGCATCAAGACTAGCTTGGCTTGGTATAAAGGTGGATCCACTGGCCCATTCAGATGATCTCTTGAAGGCTTATAGTCGACCCACCGAGGGTCTTGATCAGCCTTCTTCAGAAAGGTTCACATCCTAGAATTTCCATTGTTTTCGAGCTTGGGATTCTTGGGATCAAACTGACTAGTCTCCTGAGGGTGAAACAACAGATCCTATGGCTCGAAGAAAAAGAGTAGTCAGGAAAAAAGTAACGAGTAGCCGTCATCGTTCAATTTTGCAGCCTGAGAATTAGTATTTGATTGGAGCACCAAATGAAGACAGCTGAAAAATGCAAGTTTTATCATGAGCATTGCCATGTCCACCATAGCAGAAGGTGATTAACTTTATTAGTATCCTGGGGGAGCTCTCTTAAACATTTCCTCATTCATTTCTACTCTCTCCAGACCCCACTAGTGGGATTTTATTGGGTATGTTGTAGTTAGTTAGTGCGTATGTGAGTATTTTGGTTGAAAGATGATTATGCTATCAGGATTAGAATTGAGACTGAAGTTTGAAAATCACTTTCAGTAATCAGGAGTAGGTATATTGCTGACTTATTGTCACATGCTTTAGTATCTCTTGCCATTGTCTACTCCCTTATGCCTCTTTTGATGGTCTTGCTTATGGGCGGGATAGTTTGGGCAAATCCGAAATCCGAACTTTTCTTATTTTTGGTTTGGATTTTTGGATTATGGATTGGAGTTCGGATTTTATTTTTGAAAATTTTGGATTTTGGATTTAGGACATCAAAATTTCGGATATTCGAAAATCCGAAATTTTCTTACCTTATATCTAGCCTTACCCGTTAGACATTAGCCCATTACTGCATTACTCATATACATACCTAATATTAATAAATCTAAATCTCTAATAGTATCATGCCCATTAAACATTAGCCCGTATATTCAATACAAATTACTAAGTCCAATATGGGATTCTCTACCAAATCAAATATAATATAGGATTTTCTTTTCTCTCACGTCTCATCCACACATCCACACCATACGTGCGTTTGTAAACACTTAAGAGTCGAGGCCGAAGTTGACTAAAGATTGAATTTTGAGGTTACCTTTCTCAGTTAATCTCTTAATTTATAATAGTATAATTTGAATCAGTATGATGTATTGCATATTCAAGACCTTTTTTCTTGAAGAGGCATTATATAGAGTCGAGAAGATATCAATAACTAAAGTGTTTTTTGATTACCATCTTTCTACTTCATTTAAATGATTATTTTTATGTCAAATGTTTTCTATAAGCTCAACTTATAGGCTTAAAAGCCAGAACCGAAAATCTGAAAAATCCAATCCGATTAATCCGAAACCGAACTTAAATAATCTGATCCAATCCGAAATTATTTGGATTGTAATTTCTTCAATCCGAAAACCAAAAAATCGAAACCGCAATTTCATATTCAAGTCGAACGCCCACCCCTAGTCTTGCTTGATGCCTAGCAATATCTTTTCCCTCTTTTAAAGTTTTAACCAGAAAACTCGTCTATTTGATTGAGGTAATGTGCAAGCCAGCCGTAAACATAATGAATGAGAAAACAAACTTTGATCTGATCAAGTTGAAAAGAACACGAAATCTTATTCAAATCATGATAAATACTCGCCAAAATTGGGACCGCAAGGCTAATCTTTCGCCTGCCTGCCATCGTGCTTGCCATCTTAAAAGTCTCGGGACGAATGAAGTTTTCCCCCTTGGGAAACACAAAGGCACATAGCCAAATTGATAAGAATGCTGCTACATAAGTCTCATCTTTCTTGTCAGCCCTCACCCTAAGCTTGGAGAATATAACTTCTTGATCACTCGACCACCTCGTTGTCTCGGGAATAACTCCGATAGGATTATGTGTCGACTTTAGGCATGCATATTTCTTTTCCTTTCGCAGTGGGGCAAGTTTATATATTAAAGATTTGCTATACCAAAAATTTGACCAATTACTGAAGGAGACCTTTTGGTTAGCACCCGTAGCTTCCTTAAGATGATGAAAGGCAGCAAATAAATACTCGCAAGATCGAGGGATAAATCTTATCTGTTTTTCGTTCAAACCAATAAGTTCTCTTGTCTCAGGTACCACTTCTTCATACGGAGAACCCATAATGGGCAGTCCTCCAAGGATATGTAAGTCCCAAATAGAGATAGATAGTTCTCCAGCTGATGTAAGAAGCATGTTCGTCTTGGGGCACCAAGCCTCACAAAATGCTTGTAAAATGTTTGAGTTTCGATCATAAGTGAAAAGTGAGGCATAAACAACATCATAAATCTGTGTTGTACTTAGGGTTTGTTGACTTCCACCAAGTACGTCTTCAACCCATTCCCAATATCCTGGAATACGACGATACTCACCCTCGATTGTTGTTGTGTTTCCCCAACGTACTTCGCATTGAATTATACGACGTCCTAAGTTCGGAAAGGTGCTAGCAATGTTCACGTGTCGATGGATTGGCGCTTGGAGAGACCACATCTTGGACAATGAATTAGAAGTTGACTTGTGCTCCAAGGTCCAGTTTTCTACATAAAGGGAGTTCCTCAAAGAAGGCCATAAGGCTGCATACCGGCCAACTTGTGGGGTATGAACCAAAAGCTTAGTTTGTTCTATGCCATCTTCGGTCTCGATTATGAGATATCTGAGTTTGGAGGAAGGTGAGATATAGTCTCTGAAATTCGCTATCATTTCCGGCTGCAAAAAAAAAAAGAGAAAAAAAAATGTCATCAAAATCCAAATCAAGAATATTATAATGAACACAAAGATCTGAATGGATGAAATGGCCTCCGATAGTTGGGCCGCATCGCGAGTAATATCTCCGATAGTTGGGTCACATTGAGAGTAATCTCTCCGGTAATCGGGTCACATTGAGAGTAATCTCTCTGGTAGTCGGGGTCGCATTGAGAGTAATCTCTCCGGTAGTCGGGCCATATTGAGAGTAATCTCTCCAGTAGTCGGGATATTTTGAGAGTAATCTCTCCAGTAGTCAGGCCACATTGAGAGTAATCTCTCCGGTAGTCGGGCCATATTGAGAGTAATTTCTCCAGTAGTAGGGCCACATTGAGGGTAGAATAACCTCCAAGAAACCCTAATAGACTTCTAGGATGTCAAGAGTTTTGTAGTATCTATTTCGATGTCTACAAATGCCCCCTACTTCAAGTTTGTCGTGGTGTAGGCTTGCCGAAACTTTAAGACGAGACTTGAAGTACTCGACCATCGCAAATGGTTTTGAAACTTGGAGTTTTCGATTTACAGGAGAAAGAGATGAAGGGCAGAACTGGTCCTACTGGGCGTGCCAGAATTTGTTTGCAACAAATTATATGTGATACAAAAATAAATTGCAACCACAATATAAATTTGAAGAAACATAATTTGTTGATAAAATAATGCGGGTACAATTCTGTTTGTTCCCTTGATTCTTCTCTCGTGATTATCTCCGTGATTCGAGGGTTAGAGCAGCGTATTTCTCGAACGTAGTACGATGCGGGCTTTCATGGATTTATTTGATATCCATGAAGTATGTTGTGGATCTTCTTGAATTATTTGATTATCAAGAATTATCCGGCCACTTCTTGATCTCTTTGTGAATATCCCGTGAGTTTATGGGATTTTCGAGATGATCTCCATTTTTTTGAGATGCTTCTTCAAGGGAATATGTATCCCTTTATATACGTGGAATTAGAGTTTAGGATAAAATAACCTCAAAAAAACCCTAATAGACTTCTAAGATGTCAAGAGTTCTGTAGTATCTTTAACTTAAAATTTGACTTAATCCCTTCGATATCTACGCACACCAAAATGCCAAAGAAGTTATTTGAGATTACACTTTCCACTCACAGTAACTAAAGCACATATGATACCAAGTTAAGCATCAATGAAGAAATCGTGTTTAATAACCAGTTACAATTCGAACAGCAAAAAATGATCTTACAAAAATCTCCAGTGATTTATATTAAGAATTTGTATATAATTACCCATAGAAACAATTTAATTACCAGTACAACTCTACCCATTATTACAGTATATCGTTTCGATATATTTGTATAGTACTACACTATACTGTTGCAGTATAGTATATACTCTTAGGGGTCGTTTGGTTGGGAAACAGTTATCACAGGACTAGTTATCCCGAAATTATTATTCTATTCTCCCATAGGAATAAAAATAATATTACAATACAGAATACTTAATCCCGAAATTAGTTATACCGTAATTTTATCCAACCACACATGGGATAACCTAATCTCAAATTTAATCCGGAATTAGTTATTCCATATTCCTTGTACAAAATAAGCCCTTACAGTATATTATATACCGAACACCTACCCATATTACAATATACCCATTTCAGTATATTTGTATACTATTACAGTATAGGTAAAGTATAATTATATATTCTTAATAGTTTCGTATATACTATAGCGATATAAATATTTTGGGCCGCATAGGTATAAATGAAAGTGATTTTTTTTGTTCCTGTACAATATTTGAAACTAGGGGTGTTCATGGTACGGTTTGGGTCGATTTTTTCCTAAAAAGAAACCAAACCAATTAAGTCGGTTTTTATCGATTCGGGTTTTTTCGATTTTTCGGTTATTCATCGGATTTTTTCTTAAATATGAGACATACACTACCAAATACATATTCTGGCGACTACATTTTCAATGTAACACTATCAAATCAATTGCTCGTCGAAAAATCTAGCATTTACCAAGATATATTGATGATAATTCAATCAAATAGTGATGAATAATTAAAGTACACAATTAAAAATCGATTATTTTTAACACGAAATAAATTCTTTTACTTAGCAAAAGAAAACTACCAATCAAACTAGAATGTAAAGGCAAAGAATTAGATTATTATAATAATAAAGAACTAGACTAAAAATACAAATGACTAATATGTACCATAAAATTTTAGAAACTTTTTATAAAATATACATATATATATATATATATGTATATATATATAGGTATAACAATAAATTTTAAATAACTACTTTTATAGTCAGTTTGGTTCGGTTTTATCGGTTATTTTTTGATTAAAACCAAAACCAAACCAAATTTGATCGGTTTTTAAAATTCAAAACCAAACCAAACCCAAAAAGTATCGGTTTGTTTGGTCGGTTTGGTTCGGTTTTTCACGTTTTTATGAATACCCCTATTTGAAATTTATTTACCAAAATTATTCTAACTTTGTATATTACCCGGCCTAAACGAAGATTACTTACAAATTCTATACATTCCACCTTAAAAGACTCACAATCCATTATTTGTGCCTTCAATCAAGAGATTTAATTACATATTTTCCTTTTTTCTCTCATCTTCCCTCTCTCTTCTCCAGAATATTGGGACCAAAGATACTCCCAACAGTCAACATTTTTCACAAAACAAATCAAGTAATTGCATTGCATATTTTGGGACGGATTTTAACAAAAAGGAGTAAAATCGAAATAGAATGCACGAAGTATAAAATTTTTCATTGTGACTTATCCCAAAGAAAAGCTCACTGTTGACAGCACATATAGTATCTTATATCATCATCGAAATAAATTTTGCTTATTATTTCATCGATATTGTTGAAGAAGAATCATATGCAAATTAATAAAGCTTGCAAGTTTATTTATTTACTTTAAATTTTTTTATTAAAAAAAGTTGCACATTTTGCTTTTAGTTTTTGAACTGCATATTGCATAACGTCAACTGTTTTATATAGAAAGTTAATGAGAATTTGGGACGGATTTTAACAAGATCTAAAGGAGAACTTCTACTGAATCTAAATTTCGTCGTATATTTATATTTAAATTAAACACATAAAATTTCTATCTCCAAGAACAATCTATGGTACATCAATATACAAATTAAAAATAAGTTTCGTACAAATTTAATATACATTTGAATTTCTACAACAACATACATAGTAAAAATAAGTTTCATACAACTAGGATCATGAAAGACATGGTGCAGCTTCAATTTTTTTAGGATATGGCCTTTGATAGGAAAGTGTGGAGGTCGAGCATTAGGGTTGTAGGTTAGAGGGTAGTCGAGTGTTTCTCCTTGCTGCACCGACTAGTCTGATAGTGTTTTGTCTTGTTTTTGTTGCATTTTGTTTTTAATTTTATTGTTGTTCTTTTTTAAATTTAATTGTTATTGTTGTTGTTGTCTTTCACATTTTGGCCTTTCTATTTTTGCTGTATTTTGCGATGCTGATACTATTTTCCTGGTTTCTTTTGTGGTTACAGATCTGTTGTCTCTGAGCTGAGGATCTCCTGGAAACAACCTCTCTATCCCTTCGGATAGGGGTAAGGTCTACGTACATTCTACCCTCCCCAGACCCCGCTAGTAGGATTCTACTGGGTTGTTATTTCTACCAAGTTAAATACAACTACAATATCATACAACTTAAAATATAATTTTTTTAATTTTATACAATAGGTCTTTTGTATATATATTTTTGTATCTGATTGGTATATATTTTATCAGTGATATGCTTCTTCCTCTTTAGAATTTCAATCAAAAAACTTATTCTCTTAATACAATTTTGATACATATCAACAACTTTATGTAAAAAGATAGTATTGATAACTTAAAAAGACAAATTTTATATAACGATCTATACGTTATACAACTATTTTTCAACTTTCATCATCATCATCTTCTTCTTCTTCTTCTTCTTCTTCTTCTTAATGGCTGTCAATGGTGAAAAAACAAACACCTACAAAATATATTGATTGAACAATTTCAATTTGAACACAAATTATGCAACACGAAAGGAAATTGCTAAGTTAAAACGATTGACATCCATTGATGAATTCTATTAAAACTCTATACAACAAGAAAGCATAAAAAACAGAGAACATCAAATGAAGAAAAATTGGGGAAAACAACAGAGAAGAAGAGTAGAGAGACGAAGAGAGAGAGGGAGAGAGAGTGGGCAAGTATAAATTGATAAGGCAATAACTAATATTCTTTATTTAATTCCTAATACTAGTTTTAGTGGTACGCACTTTGCGCGTGTTCCCCGTCTCAATAAGTAATTTTTTCATAAATAAATTACATATTTTTGTTTTTAAAATTGTATTTGAGTTATAAAATAAAGTGTTAGCTTATAAATTGATGAAAAACTTTCACAAAATTCTTCTGCCACTCACCTTAAATGATGTCCCATTTATAACTTTATCAGTTTAACTTCACAAGTTCTTGTGCTTCTTTTTAAAAAAAAATACATAAGCCTTAAAGATTTTAGGTTTTTTTGAAATTTTCTTCAACAGATATTCTCAAGTTCACTCAAAAACACATAATAAGGATAGTCTTTTATTACGATTCTTTAAAGATTCGTCAAATAACATAAATTAAAAATTTGAGTCTTATGTTTTCTCAATTTATCTCCCTTAAGAGGTTTTAATATTATCCATTTAATGGGGTTTTAGCTGTTGAAATAATTTTTTTTTTTATAATTCCATAGCTTTGTCGAAATGTGCATCGGCAAAGAAATCATTACTAAAACATGAAAATTAAATAGGACGTACAAGTTACTACCATTTAATTCATTGAGTGTGCACGTACATATTAAGTTAGACATTTATGATATATTATTCATTTTAAAGTCTTAAATATTTAGACATTTTACATAGTTCAAAAAGAATAATATAGTAAATAAAATTTCAATTATTTTTAAATCCTAAATATTAGTAAAACTATTTAGATTATATTTTTATTCAATATCAAATAACATTGATTTAGGATTGTATAATTTTGTATGATTAAATATGGTATCAAAATAATTTTTTTGGTGCTTATTCGAATTGGATTAATTATTTTGTATGACTGAAAAGAGATTTTTACAAATAAATATTCAATTATTTTGCATTGAAATAATTTTAGTCTAGATGTTATTGTATTAAATAATTTTAATTTAATATGCAATTTTATGTCCCCATATTACAATTTTATTAGAAATCATAGAAACGATCGTATTTGTTCTTATCTTGATTCTATAAGAGTGCACAAAGAGATTAGTACGGAAAAAGGTAAAAGATTTATTAATTTTAAATTCCTAAATATTAGGAATTCTTACCTAGTTTGATAAGGAAAGATTTTTAATATGTAATATTTTAATGAGTTTAAAGTATTATATTAGAAAAAAATAATTTAAATTACAAGTTTGTCCGTTGTAAAGGTTGTTATTAAAGGATAAAAAAAGCGAACAACATTACGTTAAGGGCCTTCGTGCTTTTAATATAGTATAGATAAAGGGATACTCATTTAAAATTTATTTAAATATAATTGATAAATTGTATATGACCATGTAATTAAATTGAAATTTGAATAGGAAAGGTAATAAAGTTTCATATAGCGTATATGAAAGGTAAAATTCCCCGGGGATGTAAGATGGGTAGAAACCGGATAATTATTTTGCTTTTTATAGGTAAATCGCATGATTTTCCCTTCGTATTACTAATCTCATATGCCTAAGTATCTTTAGGTGAAATAAGCCTTATAACTAAAAGAACATTGTAACAAGCTACATGACCACAAAACCGTAAAAATTGTCTTGTACCCACTTTTTAAATAACTTCAGCTCCCTTTCCTTCGCTGAGCTGAAGTTCACCAGTTACGCTGAAGTTCGCCAGTTATAAAGACAAGAACTTCAGCATACTAGGCTGAAGTTCCCCAGTTACAAAGACAAATTTCCCAGTTACAAACTTCAGCTCTAAAGCTGAAGTTTGTAACTGGGAAATTTGTCTTTGTAACTGGGGAACTTCAGCCTAGTATGCTGAAGTTCTTGTCTTTATAACTGGGGATTTTCAGCCCCGTATGCTGAAATTCCCCAGTTATAAAGATAAAACTTCAGCTCTAGAGCTGAAGTCCCCCAGTGTAACTGGGAAACTTCAGCCCCGTATGCTGAAATTCCCCAGTTATAAAGATAAAACTTCAGCTCTAGAGCTGAAGTCCCCCAGTGTAACTGGGAAACTTCAGCCCCGTATGCTGAAATTCCCCAGTTATAAAGATAAAACTTCAGCTCTAGAGCTGAAGTTTTTGTTTTTATAAATGGAGAACTTCAGCCCCGTATGCTGAAGTTCCCCAGTTACAAGACAACAACTTCAGCTCTAGATATGAAGTTCGCAAGCTACTTCAAGCCCGTCTACTAGAATGCTGAAGTTTTGCGTGATTGCCTTTGCTACTTCAGCCCCGCATGCTGAAGTTATGCGCAAAAGCGGGTACATATGCAATTTTTTTTACAAAACGGGTATAAGTTAAAACGTGGCACAAAAAATGGATACGGATGCAAAAGCCCCCACGAAACCCGTGGTGAACTTGTTACAACTTTAATCTCTTTCATTTGGGAAAATAACTATGTGATTAGATCGCATTCCACAACATCCTAATCCTGCCCCCACTCTAAAGAAAAAGAAACAACAAAGGATGAAAAATGTGACATTCTACCACTAAAACAAATTAAGCTATTTATAGCAACTTATCCAACCATCCATTACATAAGCTAAGGGATATTATCATCCCATTACAGATTGCTTGAAGCCATGGCTGGAGAATAGTGAGGGCGGACAAGTTGCAAATGACCGATTATCAATACGCTGGTTTTCTTCTTCTTTGGTCCCCGTAGGGTCCTTCCTCCTCCTTATCCTTCAAGAAGCCTAGGATGACAAGAAAGACGAAAAGGAAGAACCCACCTGCCCAATGGTCACCCCCACCTGCCCAATGGCCTCCGTCATCCCCATCCCCATCCCCACCCCCACCCCCACCCCCACATCCACCCACACTGCCGTCATCATCACGAGGGGTGAATCCAGCCCCACCATCGTCGAGACCAGGAGATTTCTCCTCCCCTGCATTCAACCCAGACATATCAACATCAAATGATACTTTGCACAGGATTGTTATACAGAATATAAGCATGACTGCTCATTTTTGGTGGATAAAATTAAAGGGCAGCCCGGTGCACTAAGCTGGATAAGCTGATTTTATGATCTTTCTACCAGTTTTTTAAAAAGCGAAAAGCTCAAAAAAGTGATAAGGTCCAACGGGCCTGCAGCACAAAGTGAGAGGTTCCTTTCTGATCAGAACGAGAAGCGAGATGAAGTCCATGCTTCTTTGAAATAAAGTGCACAATGAAAATTTTAAAAATGCCAATCAATACGTGTATCATGTAGTATAATAATCTAACTGTACTTAATTAAATTCAGCCTCCAACACAATATAATTCCAACATCAAATCAACTCCTCAAAGTCACAATAACTCTTTGCTTGGCATTGCTTTAAGCAATGAAACAATGACTTTTAATAACACTGCTTTCTAAACAACAGGACGAAATGCAGACACACCAACCATAAGCTTAACAGTGAAGACAGCTAAAAGGTAATATATAGATTGTTTTATTTCCGTTCATTTTGTTCCACCAGTTTATGTAAAGAACATGAAAAAATTACCTGGTGCAACTGTAATGGTTGAATTTTCCCTTTTAAGAGTCTGCGTCTGGCCTTCAGTTGCACATCTGGCATTCTGCATTAAATGCAAAATTGAAAGGTTGAACAGGGAGTACTAGTGGCAATAAATGTTACTAGAATGATGCAGGAAATGGAAAACCAAAAACTAAATGCAAGCAGTAGTAATCGCAGCAGCAGCATCAAGAACATCAATATAGATAAGTGATGAGGTCCTAATTCCCATTGTTTTTCATTAGATTAAATGTTTGGTAGATCCTATTTCCAATTGTCTATAACAAGAAATGCATTAAACTAACACTTTCAAGTAACAAACAAGGATATATTTCCGCATTTTACCAATCCATATCCATAAGCGAGTGGCAAGTAGAGAGGCTAATCAACTTGAGTTCAGGGTACTTGTTTTAATGAGTGCAGTTGTTTCCAATATACTGACTGCAGAGTCCTGCTTGGCATGCTGAAGGATACATAGTCCAATGTGATAACTTATGCCATGAGCAGCGACTTGCTAGCATTCTGAAGCTCTGAAGCTTCTCGCAGCAAAAATCGCACAAAATAAATATATAAGACATAACAAGACTGACACACTAAAAGCATTAGGGGCACTAAATTATCTTAACCGGGCAATGCTAGCAGTTACACAAACAGTAGTACCCAAAGAAATGTTACCAGAGCAGCAGCACATACTATTAAAGCACGCTTTTCTTGAACAGGACATATAGACTGCATGCCAAGCGGCTGGAGGCCAACAGATACTATTGGCTTGAATTGCTTCAGGCATTCAGCCTCTGCTCTCACTGTGAAAACAAAATTCAACGATTAACAACACAGACGGCACAAGCTGCAGGATGAGCATAAATTCTTCAGATGGTTTTGCCAACAATGGATTTTAAAGTATCAAATCTTTTGACGACATTGTTGTCAAACCTTAAGCATAAATGTCCGATTCAGTTACTTCAAAACCTAACACCATCGCATCAAGTCAACCAGGAAATCAAAGACGAGTTTTTTAATTGTTAAGTGTTTCTTTTAACAAGTAAACTCAAAGACAAAAGCTTTTGACTTATAGGGCAAAGGATGCATCTTAGACTTCCAAGGAGTTGAACAACACCAAATACAAGAAAGCTAGATGATAAATCATAAGCCAAATTTTCCAGTTTTTATGATTTGCAGTAAGAAAGTATTTCATCATGTTGGTGGCTGCAAATTTATGTTTTCATGGAGAGAGAAAGAGAGTGCTATAACAGTCCAAAATTATGTGCAGAACTGCAACTCCGATATTACTAAAGGATCATTGCTTCATGTTACGTTCTGACTGACGTAATTCCTACAGCACTTATGCAGCAGTGGCTATTCAGATACTCTTACATCTAATGCGGTAAAGGCTTCTCAGTGAGATAACAACAAGAGAAGCTGATATATTAATGTTTGACATGATGATATGATAGTTTTCACCCTGTGCTCCTAATTACATGGAAAATCCATTCGTTTAAAATAAATGCGGAGGTACTTTTAAACAATTCTTCAATTTAATAGTACACTCTCTCTCTCTCTCTCTCTCTCTTCCCCTTTCTGAACCTTCTTCTTTCTACTTCTAACGGTCACAAGACAGACCGCCGGCGACGTTTCTCCGGCCAGGTGAGGTCCCCCTTCCCCTACCTTCCGACTTTCCTTCTCTCCCCCCCCCCTTCTTCTTCTATCTCTACCCCTTTTCCTCTTCCCCTTTTCTGGTCAGAGACTCTGCACCAGTGACAATCCCCGTCTCTGCCGTCTGACTTCTCCTTCCTTCTCTTCTTCTTCTTCTTCTTCTTCTTCTTCTTCTCCACCTTCTCTGGTCAGCGTCCGGCCCCGGCGTAGTACCGTGTCGCCGCTACTGTCCCCTCTTTCTTTCTCCTAATTTCTCTATTTCTCTTTTTCTTCTCTCTCCCCCTTCCTCTCTTCCCCCTTCTCCTTTCTGTCCAACGACAGGCACCGGCAGCAATTCCCCTCCCCCTGTTTTTCTGTTTTGTTCTTTTGTATGGTGTATGTGTTTCACGTACACATTTACAGGTGTCTACGAAGTTGCGCTAGAGGGGAGCTATGGTTGAGTCTGTGACGCTGCGTGGTGCAGCGTGGGCAGCTGGGAATCTTTCAAGGCTGGAGCCACAACATCGCCCTGTCACCTCCGACTACATTCCAGGTTCTACCTTTCGGGAGTTGTTACCTGAGTACCTCCTATTCACTTGTCGATCTCGTCTCTTTCCTTGTGGCCAATTAAAATTGAGCTAGTTAAAGCACAATGTCTGCATACTTATCTGTATTACCGACTAGTGCCACTTAGCTTTAGTCTTTTATTCTTTTTTGACTCTTTGCCTGCCATAGAGATAGTGTTAGCTTAGTATATCCTTGATTATAGCGATTGTAGTGCATGATGGTAGAGTAAGGTCATGTCCTCGGGTCGGGCAAGGGGGGCGAGTGATAGGGCGTAAGGGACGTAAGGGAGCCTCTAACAAGAGAGATGGGTCTTGGAATATAGGGACTTAAACGAATAAGTCTATAGAGTTGGTAAAGATTCTGTGGAAGCGGAAGATCAATATAGCCTGCGTTCAGGAACCAAGGCACGGGATGTTGGCGGGTTTAAACTGCGGTACTCGGAGGCGTGAGGGACAAGAATGGAGTAGGTAGTTTGGCATATAAGGAACTCAGCGAGCTAGTGGTGGAGGTTAGGAGGGTGAACGACATGCTGATGGTTATTAAGCTAGTTGTTGGTGGGCTCACTTTAAATGCATTAGTGCATACGCTCCTTAAGCGGGCTTGTACGTGGAGGTCAAGACCTAAGTTGCACGGACTCGGGTGGGGCCATCCGATACAAGCACGGATTCGACAAAATTTAAATTTTAAGATTCGGGTATACGGATCCAAGTATGGATACGGGTGTGGGGATTGGCTAAAAAATTCAAATTATAATAATAGAGCTATAAGTCCAAACTCAGAACACGACCCCTTGAATTCTTGGTTTTTCTTGAACACAAAGCAGCAAATATGAGACAAAAGTACTACAATATTGAAGGTATGCCATTTCGCATGTCTTAAATCTGTTTTATTTTTAATTTTGAGAAATCAAAATCTCATTTTCCCCCCAAAATTTGTCGATCGACTCATGTCAAAGTATCAGAAGTTAGTTGACCAAATCTGAGACGTAGCCCGCTCCCGCACCTGCTCCTATCTCGTGTTGAGACGGGTGTGGCACCAAAAATGGGAGTCAGCGCAACTTAGGTCAAGATGCAATTTTGGGAGGATTTGGATAAGGTGTTGCACGGTATCCTGCACACCGAAAAGTTAGTCCGTAAGGGAATTTCAATGGCGACATCAGACGTCTTCGAGGGGATATGACGCTGCGGATGGGAGCTTCGATTTTGGAGATAGAAACGACGGAGGTACTTCGCTGTTGGATTTAGCAAAAGCATTTGATATTGGTGATAGGATTTTGCAGAAGAGGGATGAGCACCTGGTCACTTTCAAGAGCACGTCAACCAAGACCCAAATTGATTACTACTCCTCAGGAAGTGCAATAGAGGTTTATGCACGGATTGCAAACCGAACGAGAATCTCTCAACTCAATATAGGCTCTTGGTAATGGACTTAGAGATTAGGAAAAAGAGGAAACAAAGGGTCGTGTATGGTCAGCCGAAGATTAGGTGGGGATCGTTGACTAAGGACAAAGCTCAAAAGTTGGGGAAGAAGTTGTTGACAAAGGGGGCGTGAAGGAGTAATAGGGACGCGAGCACTGTGTGGCCACGACGACGAACTGCATTAAGGAAGTAGCTAGAGAGGTGCTAAGGGTCTCGAAGGGCCACAATGGTGATCACAAAGGGGACTAGTGGTGGAATGGTGAGCTACAAGGAAAAGTGAAAACTAGGAAAGCGGCGTATGCAAATCTAATGGAAAGCAAAGACGACGAGGAGGCGAGTACAAATTGGGAATGGTATAAGAAGGTTGAGAATGAGGCGAAGTTAGCGGTAACAACAACTAAGACTTTAGCGTTTGGCCGTTTGTATGAAGAACTTTGGGCCAAATGCGGGGACAAGAAATTGTACAAACTAAGCAAGGTGAGAGAGAGGAAGAGCCGTTACCTGGAACAAGTGAAGTGCATCAGGAGGGCAAAAATTGGCGAAAGAAGCACATATTCTCAACAATGATCGCAGACTTACTTCCATGGTCTCTTGAACGATGAGGGGGATAGGAAAATTGTGTTAGGTGATTTAGAGCACTTCGAGAGTCGTCATGATTTTGGGTTTTGTAGGCATATAAAGGTTAAAGAGGTGGAGGGGGTTATGTGTAAGATGACGAAGATGCCCGAAGAACAGAGGTGGAGTACGATGATTCCGTTGTACAAAAACAAAGATGATATCAAAAATTGTATTAACTATATAGGTATCAGGTTGCTTAACCACACTATGAAACCTCGAGAGTGGATGGTGGAAGTACGGGCGTGGGAATTTATGCCGGGATAATCGACTATGGAAGCCATTCACCTTGTGAGGAGGTTGGTGGAGCAATATCGAGAGAGGAAGAGAGACTTGCATATGGTATTCATTGACCCAAAAAAGCTTACGACAAAGTCCCTGTAGAAGTTATTTGGAGATGTTTGGAGGCTATAAGTGTGCATGTAGCATACACTAGGGTGATTCAGGATATGTATGATGGCGCTAAAACTCAGGTTAGGACAGTGGGAGGAGATCGGAATATTTTCGAGTCATGACGAGGTTGCATAAAAAATCAGCTCTTAGCCTATTTTTATTTGTCTTGGTGATGGATGTGCTGACGTGCCACATTCGGGGAGGTGACATGATGCATGATATTTACGGGTGATATAATTCTAATTGATGAGACACGAGAGGGGTCAACGTCAGGTTAGAGGTTTGGAGACAAACCCTAGAGTCGAAGGGTTTCAAGTTGAGCATGACTAAGGCAGAACACTTAGTGCAAGTTCAACGACATCAATCATGAAGCAAACGTGGAGGTGAGGCTCGATACATAAGGCATCCCCAAAAGAGAGTTTCGAGTATCTCGGATTAATAATCCAAGTTAACAGGGATATTGACAAGAATGTCGAACATCGTATTGGAGCGGAGTGGATGATATGGTGGTTCGCATTCGAGATTTTATGTGATATAAATGTGCCAGAGAGACTTAAAGTTAAGTTCTACAAAGTGGTGGGTTTGCTCGACTATGTTGTATGGGGCGGAATGTTGGTCTGTCAAGAAATCCTATATCCAAAAGATGAAAGTAGAGGAAATTAGAATGCCGAGATGGATGTGTGGGCGTACTAGGAGAGATAAGATTAAGAATGAAATATCCAGGAGAGGGTAGAGTGGCTTTCGTGGAGGACAAAATGCGGGAAGTGAGGCTGAGATGGTACGGGCACGTGAAGAGTGCATAGATACCCCGGAAAGGAGGTGTGAGAGGTTGGCTACAGTGGAGTTGACGAGAGGTAGATATAGGCCTAAGAGTATTGGAGAAAGGTGATTAGGCAGGACATGGCGCAGCTTCAACTTACGGAGAACATGACCCATGATAGAAGGGTGCGGAGGTCGAGGATTAAGGTAGAGGGTTAGTATGTAGTCGTGTGGGTCTTTGTTTCTTGCCCGTGGTAGTAGGATTAGTCTTGTATTTTCATATTTTCTTATCGGTAGATTGCTTTTATACATGTTATTTCTTTCGCTTTGGTTATTTTATCATCTTATCTTGTTGTTGTTAATGCTTGTTGTTTTTGCTGCTTTGCCATCTAACCTTGAGTCGAGGATCCGTCGGAAACAACATCTCTACCTCCAAAGGGTAAGGGTAAGGTCTGCATTCACACTACCCTCCCCAAATCCACTTTGTGGAACTACACTGAGTTGTTGTGTTGTAGATACTTATTAAAAGGAATCAGTCAAGGAATATACACAAACATACCTATTGGCAATGTAGGCACACTCATAAGGGTACTGGAAGTTAACGACATCGTTTTGAAAAAACTTTGAGTCTCCTTGACATTGTTTCCCATATTTCCACCTCCTCCATCAGTCGAAAGCTGTGATTTTGCACAACATTAGCCAGTTCTCTTAATACCCAAGAGTTGCCAGATTGTACCACTAGGTCTACCATGAAAGCTCAGTTCAGGTAAAACACAGAGCACGAGATTCTTAAATATAGATGGAATTATCTGTCATTATGAAAAGCAAGCACATGCCGAAATTTCACACCATCTAGGCTAATCGAGGCAAATCAACTTTTTTTTCCTCCACTTGCCCTTTGCATTTCGTTGAGAAAGAGAGGACCAAAATAGCAAAGAAAGCACATAAGACACATCTAGGATCCAGTAATCAACTTCAGATTAAACAATTCTGGACACAAATGGTCACTTACATCTGATCAATCTTCATTTTTTGCCCATAAAGAAATGGCAAGTTGAGAATACAACAACAGTTCCAGTTCCATACGCAGAAGCCATCTACACATTACAATGGTCACTTGTATCTTTTTAACCCTTAGGGTCGTATTTCTGAACTGGGTCTATCTTAACTACATCCACCATGAAAATTTAAGTCAATTTTAAAAATTAAGGTATAAAATATAATTAGCATACAACAACACAACAGAAGTAAGTCAAGCTAGCAAGTTGGAGTCAGCATATGAATCCATTTATTGAGCATGTAATTATCATAACAATATGCAGAAAACTTATAATTACAACATAGCAGAAAAATGGTAGTTCAATCAATCAAATTAAGACACAAATATTTGCTATCTTTAATGAAGATCACTAATTGAAATTACATCACATGTTTAAAAGCACACGTTCAAGGAGTTATAAAGCACAAACCTGGGGCTCAGGGCGAGAATTCGTCTGTGTCTGGGTCAAATCAAGTTTCGATATTTCTAACGTATCTGCACCAAGAGCGCCGTACTTGTCCCCTTTCATTACCGGAGCGTACATCACAGAAGACCGAGAATCAATTGACGCCTTGATAACGTTAGCTTTTGACGGAAAAGTTCGCCCAACGGCCGGCAATGAATGCTGTAACGCCTTAAATTTTAACGGAAAAGCTCGCCCTACGGCCGGCAATGGCAATAAAGGTTTGGAAGAGGTACGGATATCTATAGGCATGATTTCAAACACAGAGTGAGACATTCTTTTTTTTTCCTGTTGTGATCAAATTCAAACCTAGGGTTGTTTGTTTTTGCAGCAATCAGTTTTCAGAAAGAAGGAACTTGGTTAGTAAAAACTTGGTGGCTGAAGCAATTTGGCTCCTAGTAGGACTTTGATTTGATGATGTGTCCAATCCAAACAATCACACACACTCTCTCTATATATATATAAAAGCACGAAGTTTCATGTTAAATATTGGTAGATCAAAATATTTTTAAAATATTAATGGATTTTTATATCTTTAATTATTTACATTGATTAATTTTAATAAAAAGTCATAAAAAAAGGATACAACTGAAAATACGATCCATTACTATTAAGAGTCCTAATATGATAGGAATTTAACCATAGAAAAAGCAGCGCAATATATGAAATGAGAATCGATTTTAAAGAAGATAGCATTTATCACGTTAAGAAAAGTGATATGCAATAAGGAATGCCCATGTGCTTTACAATAATTATCCTATTTTTATATAATTTGTTTTAATAGATAATTAGTAGTATATCTTTGGGAAATCAAACTCTTGTAAGATTTATTAAAGCTAAAGAAAATTAAGGGATTATAACATGATATTGGACCAAAAATTTGTGTCAAATGGAATTACAGTTGTTATTTTATGTAATCATCCAATCATATATTTAAGTTTTCCTTTCAGTTAAATATTTTTATCTTCTCAACTACTATCCTCTTTTTTTTAGCTTTTAATGTCTATTTTGTTTGTTTCTCGAAATTTTTTTGTCACGATCCGAATTTTTCACTGTCGAGACCGTGATGACGCCTAACATTGAACCGCTAAGCAAGCCAACGTACTGATTATTCAATCTAGTTCCTTTATTATTTTAGCATTTAGAAAGTGATATACAAGATCAAATAGAAATAAAAGTGCGGAAGAAATGAAATCTAACAACTTAGTTAAATATTATCACAAAATCCACAATAATAACTCCTAGAATTCGGTGTCACAATTTCACGGACTGTTTATGAATACTACAAATAAAGGTCTGAATAAACAAAGTGCTACTGTCTCAGAAATACGTAAAGACAGACAAGAAGTAGGATAGGAGGCGATGCCAAGGCCTGCGGACGCCTGCAGGACTACCTCAGTGTCGCCTGGTGGATTGAAGGAAGCCTCCTCGATCAGTGTCCACTGGGTCTTGTACCAGGATCTGCACAACAAAAATTGTGCAGGTGTAGTATCAGTACCAACCAACCCCATGTACTGAGTAAGTGCCAAGTCTAACCTTGGCGAAGTAGTGACGAGGCTAAGACCCGACAATTAATATCACCTGTGCAGTTTAATAATATATAAAAGAAATAACTGAGGAAATAAACAGTTAAGTACAAAAATGGGGAAACATGCTAGGAAAAAAAAGGGTAGCAATTATTGAAATAATGGGACAAAGCGACAATTTAAATATCAAATAAATGACAGGAATTAACAACACCAAACAAAAACAAGTAAATAGAAACGGCACGGCATGTCCCCCCATGCTAAAATATCATAAAACACAGCACGGAATTCCCCTCGTGCATAAATATCATAAACACGGCACGAATGTCCCCTCGTGCATAAATATCAATAACACGACACGGAATGTCCCCTCGTGCATAAATATCAATAACACGGCACAGAATGTCCCCTCGTGCATAAATATCAATAACACGACACGGAATGTCCCCTCGTACATAAATATCAATAACATGACAGGAAATGTCCCGTCGTGCAAAAATAACAATAACACGGCATGGAATGTCCCCTCGTGCATAAATAACATAAACATGACACAGAATGTCCCCTCGTGCATAAATAACATAAAGACAACAGTTTGGCAGGAAAATCAACAATAAGGAACCATAAATGCATGGGAATAATCAACAAGAATAATACCATCCCGGCAAGGGACACAACTATAACCAATCCTACACAGGTATATAATTTAACATAATATCCCTCAAGCGATCAACTACTCAACAGTACTCACAACTATAATTTCCATCAAATGAATAACCGCCAAGTTGAAATTTAATCCATAACACGATGAATATCAATGAAAATCACATAATTCATTATATTCGACTCACGGCCATGCTTGGCAACAACATATAAATACTCGTCACCTCACCTATACATTGAACATGGAATAAACACGTAGCAGTTAAGACTCAACACCTATACCCTCAAGCTAAGGTTATGCCAAACACTTACCTTGACTCCCACGATCAAAATCAAACCTCAAGTGTGAACAACTAATCTTTGACCACACCCAAATTCTATACTATTTTTGCTGTAAATATTAATTTTAGGTATAATCTTAATATTTTAAAATTTTATCTTACTCTTAATAGGTTTTATTTAAGAAAATTAAAAACAACAAAAATATTCACATTCTTAGAATATAAGCTTTGTTCCTATGTTTAAATAGAAGAATATATATATATATATATATATATATAAAACTTGGTTCCTTCTAATTTAAATGTAAGTTATAGTAGTATTTTTTGTTGTTAGTATAATTTAAACCTTTATATAAATAGTGAGTTTTCTTATTTATATAACCCCTTTAAGTTTAAAAATAGGTTGGTTGATATATACATATATATATATATGTATATATATATATATATACACATATGTATATACATGTGTATTTTATCTTCTTTTATTCAATTAAAAAAAAAGGTTTAAGAAAAAATTAAATAAACAAAAAAAAATGAAAAAAAAGAAGATATATTTATATATAATATAAAAATAAAAAAATAAAAAAATAAAATAATAAAAACCACCTTCCCCACTTCCCCATTACACTCACACAC